>APFE030224190.1:24459-68361 GCA_000404065.3 Pinus taeda | reverse complement strand
ACGTAGGTTAGTCGTGGAAAGAATATAACACAACCCAACAGGTGGTTCTTTGGGGGCTCTTCACAGGATACACATCATATCGGTTTAAGGCCTTTAACCTTTGTGGTCATCAGATGGAAATGCTCTATACCTGACACTGTCCTACTAGGTCTTTCGTCAGAGATTAGATATTGGTTCGGGTTTCGATACCAAAGTCTATATTGGGGTGTAATTTCATGTTATAGATTTTGAGGATATTGTGGTTTTTGTTGGATTTTCTATAGGCATTCTACTTCCACTCATCTCAGTGGGATGTTTCATTACCCCATTCTGGAGATAATACAATTTGGTTTGCTCCATATCGCAACTATATTCATTCTATTTCTTACTTTTATAGAACACGTCGACTATAGACGTCGGAGACCATATGTATAGGTGGAAATTTCTTCTAAATATCATAAAACTGGCATAAGAAATTGACCTTGAGGTTCCCCCAAACCAGTCAAAGCTATATTTCTTATGGAAGAAATGATTAAGTACATTTTAAATTTCATGACCATGCAATGATCTTGGTTTCATATGTTGTAATAAATGGTGGAAGTGTTGAGGGCATTGGTGTTATTGTTGTTGTGAATAGTTTTATCTCTTGTGGCTTACATGTACATTATCTCTTCACCATTTCCATCTGGTATGATACTGCTTGCATGATCTGAACTTGGTCAGAGTGGCGCTCCTTGGATTTCCAGCAAGCTGACGGAAATCACTAACTCCCGAGGTAATTTGAATGACTCCTCGATCATTTGAATACATGACATATTCATTAAAACAAGTGATTTCAAGAGGATTTGATATCTCTTGGTTTCGAGGTGGCGGATTTGAAACCTCTTTCTTCAAAGGTGGTGGACTTATCAAACCCTAACATTTTTATTATGAAGTTGGTGAGATATTATTACTGGATTGGTACGTTAGTTTTTTATTATTCTTCCACCCTCTAACTTTGATGGTCTCTGGGTTATTCCCCTCATTGGGTTGTGGTGTTGATTCCATCTTCCATTTATTGTTGATTGACAATATACCTGCACACTCTAGGTCCATATTTGGAAACAATAACACTTACATTCCATGTTCCATATCGATGAAGGGTGGAATATTTACTTCCCCTGTTAGGATCATCAATTCAGGATTGAGATCAGACACCGCTCTCATTGTAATCAAACTTCTCTCCCAGTGATATTATCTCCAACCTCCCTTGTTTCCTGCGATCTGATAATTGTCCCAATCACCTATACACCACATTACAATTGGAATCCCCTCCCTTTTCCTGACATCCTCATTGTAGTTCTTCTTATGTCACATGGCCCACCTTGTTGAATATGTTGCCTCCTCGTACATTGATGTGTCAACACAGGAGGCATACATCCATGCTACTATTGTAGTGGAAAGGAAACGTCACCCACACCACTTCTCAATTCCCTGCAACTTCTGGTGCATGCTTTATAGGTGGCACACATTCATCATCTAGGTCTTCTGATCACACAACTCAACGAAGCAATAATCGTCATGATCTGCGAGCTCATGGAAAACCCATCAACCCCTCCTTTTGAACAAAAATCCTCAGTTTTGGCTATGATATAATGTGGGATCATGTAACTAGCCTGCAGAAGCAAGCACTGGTGGGAAGATGGTATTTTGATGATATGAAGGAACAAGACATGTAGTTGTGGTTTAACAAAACCTGGACCTCCATTCTCAGTTATCCGTCAAAGGTGATCAATCTTATGAATGAATGGTTCAAATTTCATTTCTTGCACCAAGAGCACTTGGACCGTATTAGAAACATTCCTTAGGTTCGCGGACACATCTTCCTCCAACTACATAGCTGGTACATGGGACTTAATCCCCTTCGAGACACACCAAGGAATAAATTTGTTTGGGTTAAACTATCAGGCCTCCCCTTGGAATTCTGGACTCGCAGGATTTTTACATAGATTAGAAACTCTATAGGTCAATTTGTATACGTTGATCCAAAATGTATGGGTGCTAGCGATAAACGGGTTGCCTGGATCCTTGTGGAAATGGGTTTCTCTGATGGACTTCCTGGATAGATTGATCTAGCTTGGGAAGTCTTTGTTCACCACCAACGCCTGGATTACTGGTGTATTCCTTTTAGATGTTTGTTATGCCACCACACGGGATGCCTTATGGAATATTGCCCAAGAAGGTTTTCATACAACGGGAAACAAAGGAGATGAGGTGGTGGGAGTCAGAAACACAAGGTGAACACTGCTCAAGGTTGCTTGGATAAATAAGGTACCAAATATTACTTTGAGAAATCTCTTGCATTTATTGATATTCCCTCCTCCTCCCCTTTCTTTTCCCCACACCCTCCCCCTCACTCTATTCCATCACATCATAATCTATGTCAAAAACCCCCTTCTCCCTTTCCCTTTTAGTCATATCTTATGCCTTCCCCATACCAATAGATTACTACATCAACCCATGACCTGTCAGCCCCCCCACCTGAAATCCCACTGCGGGCACACTCTCCCCCTTTCGCTGTATGTTCATCCCCTCCTCCCTTGATTACTACTTCTCCACGATCTCCCTCTAGGTCGAAGATGTTGGACGACCTTTCCGCACAATTTTGTAGGTAGTGACCTGGAGTTTCTCATGGTCAATCTGAATCTTGACTTGGCGCCGATATATGTCCATAAGCACCCCTCTCACTCCACTCCTAACACTATCAACCCTAATTATGCTTGTAATGTTACTATATAAAAAAGGGGGAACGCAGACCTCAGATCCCCAATCTTCGATATTCCGATGGACTTCATGACATTCCTATCGCCTCTACTTTCACTCTGGCCCTTAAAGCAACCTCGCCCGATTCCATGTTTGTGTGATGAATTGCCTCTCACTGAAACTTGCATGACCTAGGGGACCACTCCAAACTCCTTTCCCTCAAACACCTTTTCAATACTACTCGCCTCATTCTGATTCTTTTATAGGAGATAATGACTACTGCTAATAAATTTTACAAATATTTCTACAAAATTTTCCCTGATTAGCATATGGTTGTTGCAAATTCTAGTGGTCTATCTGGTGGTATGGATGCACTCTGTGATCCTAGATGGGCCACTATGACTATTTATAAATTTTTTAGGGGTATTCTTCTAACAGGTTATATTTGGGGCCATCCATCTAGACTACACTTCCTCAATTTATATGCCCCTTATAATGATAGATATACATTCTGGAAGTGCTTGGATGACTGTGATATACTTAAAACTGGGTCTCTAATTCTGGCAGGCGACTTCAATGCAGTTTTATCTAGGGATGAATGTTGGGGTGTCAGATGTAGGGTAGATCCCCTCACTGATCACCTTTCCAACTCTTTGAGTCCAATCATTTACTCGATATTAGACCCCTCACTTTGACTCCTACCTGGCGCAATGGTCGTAAAGGTGATGATCACATTGGTAAAAGACTGGATCAGTTCTTAGTACATGAAAACCTATTGGAGATTCTGGGTTGTATGCAATCATGGGTAGAAAAATATTTGATCTCTGACCACATGCTTATTGTATTACAGTGGACACTAGAGCATCCTCATTTGGGCATTCCATTCAAATTTAATAGAATATGGTTGGAGAATGTGGAGATTATTTCACTGGTATGCAATTTTTGGAGGGCATACACTTGAGAGGGTGGGAAATCCCCGACGTTGTACCTATCTGGTTTGCTACAGGAATTAAAAAGCCGCATTAGGATATGGGAAAGAGAGAAGAAAAAAGCAATGTCTCAGGAATTGAAGGATATAACGGGGGAAATTGAGAAACTTTACAATTTGGTGGAGAGGAGTATTTCATTTGGAAACATTTGGGACACAAAACATTAGAATGTAGGAAGTGACAAATCCTTCACATTCAAGAAGTGACATGGTGGCTAAAGAGCAGAGCCCTTTGGTTGTGGGAAGGCAAAAAAAACACTAAGTATTTTCATCGATATGTAAATCTGAGAAATAATCAAAATACCATTTGGAAAATTCAGAGACTGGATAGGTCTGTGGCATATACAACCGAGGAGATTCAAAGTGAAGTTGTACAACACTTCTAGACTTTCTTTTAGAAGTGACTTGCAAATTATATTGAGGATCAGATTTGGGGTTTGAATGATTACCCACATATGTTCAATGAGGACCTAAATGAGGAAACAAACAGACAAGTCACATCAAATGAAATTCTACAGGTACTGAAAACATTTGTGAAGGATAATAGTCTTGGGTCTGAAAGGGTGGATAGTCGAATTCTTCCTTGATTTCTTTGATTTGGTCGGGGAGGATTTGTTAAACTTGGTAGAAGAATCACGATCTCAGGGGCGTGTTATGGGAGCCATAAACTCCACTTTCCTTGCACTAATTCCTAAAGCATCTGCCACTTCTACATTTCTTGACTACATGCCCATTTCTCTATACAACATTACTTACGAGCTCATCTCCAAGATAATTACGGAACAAATCAAAGGAACCCTCTCAATCCACATTTCAAGGGAACAATTGAGTTTCCTCCATAACAGTCTGATACATGATGTTGTCGCCACTACACATGAGGTTATCCATTTGATTCATACCAGAAAGATGAAGGCAATTGTGATGAAAGTGGATCTCTGGAAAGTGTATCACTATGTTGACTGGACATTCCTTCGCCTTATTCTTACTAAGATTGGCCTATCTTCTGCTATATTAGAATGGATCATGGCCTGTGTCTCATCGGCACATTTCGCAGAACTGATCAATGGCTACCCCTCTAATTTCTTCACTGCTAGCAGGGGACTTCGGCAGGGTTGTTCGCTTTCACCTTTATTGTCCATATTGATGATGGATTGCCTTAGCCTTAAGTTAAGAAGGGTAGTTTTGAGGGTCTTTTTAATGGCATAAGGCTGACGACAAGTATCAAGATCTCTCATAATTTCTTTGTGGATGACATACTAGCTTTTGGAATGATTTCCCGCCCACAATGGAGGTTGTTCCATAACATTCTGTAGCAATTTGGGGATGCCTCTGGTATGAAGGCAAATGAAGGAAAATCGTTTATATTATATTCAATAGTAGACCCCGAGGAGATGAATGAGATTGGGAGTATGTTCAACTTCCAAACACAATGATTATGTGAAGGCCTCACATACTTTGGGTTCCAGATTAAGCCAAACAAGTATAAAGTATTGGATTGGATGTGGCTAATAGACAAATACAAGAGGCAGATTAGTGGTTGGGCGAATAGGAGTTTGTCTCTAGGGGGCGAATGCATTTTGGTTCAAGTTGTACTACAACAACTGGCGGTATACTAGGCACACTTGTACATTCTTCTGACATCTGTTATCAACAAGATCAAACAAATTATGACACAATTTATCTGGTTTGGAAGGGAAGACATCCACAAATACCACCTGACCAAATGGGATAATATAACTATTCCTAAGGATCATGGGGGTTGGGGCATCTTAGACATAAAGTTATTCGAGTGAGCTCTCATCAATAAATCAATGAGGCGTGGGTTCTTCAAAGAAGGTATATGGAGATATTATTACAAAAAAGTACTTACAGAACAAGAGGATAGAAGATTGGATCAAATAGGGACTAATTGGAAGCAACACATGTTCCTATATATGGAGATGTTTCCAAAAGGTGATAGATATGTTTTTGCAGAGAATTTGCTAGACTTTTGGAAGAGGGAACGATATCCTGATTGGGATGGATATCATCAAGGAAGTGGAGGCTACTTAGAATATGACAGGGGGTTTGATTCAATGCCTTCACCTAAGAGGCATCTTCATATTAGAACAAGTCATAACTGAATGTAATGGATGCTCTCCAATTTGGAAACATGCAGAGATGTTTGGACTGACTGGGATTTGACGCTGCTGAGTGGGGGGGATATATCTTAAATCTAAGGCTTGTGGGACTCTGCAGATCTGATGTTGTGGAATCTCTCACCTGGGCGGGAAATCTATGTACAAATCTGGTCGAGGTGGCGGAAAATTACAGGTATCTCATGCACTCTCTCCATAATCTACACCAACCTTGCTATTTTTCTCTGGTCTGGAAAATCGACATCCCTATTAAAATCATACTTTTTAATTGGCTAACATGGAGAAGTAAGAACCTAACAGGGAAGAATTTATGCAAGAGGGGATTGATGGGTCCAAGGAGATGCCCCTTATGTAGGACATCTATTGAAAATAACTTACATTTGTTCCTAGAATGTCTGATTGCATCCTGCATGTGGAGTGGCATATGTATTGCTCTAAACCTTCCTTACAGGAACTTCAGAAACATTGTCGATTGTTATTTATGGTGGTTGCATCGCATCATAAAGGTAAAGGTTGTTCCTTTTCTCATCACCTGGGAAATATGACATGCTAGAAACCAACTTATCTTTGAAGCGATTCCGGCTAACACACGTTTCATTATCCACAAAGTTCTTCTCAATTTGCATGATGTCAAAGTTCCCATTCATAGAATAAAGGATCGATCTCACAAATTTGTTCCAAATGCAATACATTTTCTGGCGGGCTTCTTTGATGGTGCCACCCAAAATTCTAAATGTGGTCACGATGTTTGGCTTTAGGTAGACCAAGTTTGTTATTACAGGTTTCATTGGAATCGGGGACCGGATACCAACATGAGGGCAAAAACATTGGTTGTCTGGGCCTTTTGTGGATCTCTAGGCAGTTATGTATTGGTACTTTATTTGTATATGGGGACTCACAAGTCCTCATCAATGGTCTATTGACAAACCTGGATTTCACCCCGCAAATCTTTCTCCTTAGATCGCCCAAATCACATTTCTCTGAGGTACCTTCACAATGATCACCTTTTGGCACATATTCCACGAGAAGAATCAAGGTGTAGACTCGTTGTCAAAGCTTGAGATTGTTGATTATTATGGTATCATACATTATACATATTTGGAGGGAGAGACAATACCAGTTGAGGGCTCTTTTCTCCTCTCATAGTTCCCGATTTTGGTTTTTCATATTTGATCTATGCTAAGTATAAATGCTAAGCATATATAGTTATGTATTTTCTCATTTTGACACAAAGTATTTAGATAAAATGCCAATATCTCAATTATGACAACTCTCTTTTTGAATATGGAAAGATGTGTATAGATAATTGACAACTTAGATAACACTTTTTTGAATATGGAAGAATATGTATAGATAATTTTTCTTGATTTACTGGTAGAATATATGAAATATGAAAGCTAGATATACTTATGGCTCATTGAATATATGTATAAACCAAATTTTTTCGTCTGAAAAAAATAAAATGAAGCGATATACCACCATAAGGATTAACGTTTTTGCCCTTTTTCCATGTCGTTTTTTTCTGGGAATGAATTTGTGCACATATTCGATTCATAGATTAATTCATCCATGTATACGAATATTAGAGACCGCTGAATCTCTGTGAAATTAGAATCAACCATTTCTGTAAATCGCAGAAAAAATTGAATCATAAAGGCAACTCGTAAAGTAAATAGTTGACCCTTTATCCTACTCTTATCCCCGTCTGCCCTGCTTCTCGAGCACAGCCGAGAAAAAGACCTCGCCCCCTTTTTTATCAAGTTTGGGCTTCACAATCCAGAGATGCTTCTTATATCCCAGCTTTCTGAACACTCCCAGGTATCCCTCAATATCTTCATTGGAGCAGAAAAACCTGTCAATCCACAGAATCCCTCCGGGCCTTAGGATTCTATCCCAATCAAAAACCACAAACTCCATCAATTCCATCTCGATCCACCCGTCCAAGAACAGAGTACTGTGCACAATATCAAGCGTATTGTCGAAAAAGGGCAATCGCTGGTTCACAGAAACATGCAGAGGCACAAGCCCGCGAAGCGCAATCATTTCATTAAAGGGCGCTCCGAGGTTAAGCGTAGCTGTGACAATGGTAACATTCCGGGCCTGCAACAGAGCAGCGAAGGTTCCAGTCCCCGGGCTAAAATCCAAACCTATTCGGATCTCACCGGGCGCCTTGAGACCTAAAACCTTGTCCACGCTGAACTCCGCCGTACTAGTGTCAATATCTCCGTTGCCTGTCCAGCGCCTGGACTCGTGGCCCGCGAGATCGAAGCAGTCGGCGCACTTGAAGAAACCCTTTGTGGCGTTCTTGGAAACGAGGCAGGCGAAACCCTTGCACCTGTAGTGGTTCCACCTAATGTTCCCGTCGGCCGGGAGAGACCAGAGCGAGGACGGTAAGGGCAGCGGGCGGGTGTAGTGCCCGGGCGCCGCGGAGAAACATCTCCTGCGGGGTAGCGGGTCGCAGCCGTGGATCATGAGCTGCTGGGCCGCGGGCCAGTCGTCCGGGCAGGGGCCCGAGGCGTTGTAGAGCATGTATTGGTCCAGCTCCAAGCTGGTGGCAATGCAGCCCATGCCTATTGTGGGGTAGACTGCCATGGCGCCCATGAAGTTTCGTCTGCCGTGCCTGTTCTGCTTTGGGTTTGTGTATTTTTTGACCTCCTTGGTTTGGAAGATGTGGGTGCCGAATAGTGCTTTTTCTTCGTCCACTTCTTCGCTGGTATCGCCTTCATCCTCATTCTCGCTCGGCTTGGATTCATCTGTGGGAAAAATAGCAAACCCCAGAACAAATGTTAGGATGCAAAAGATAAAGCAGTAAGTACACAATCGCAAAATGGAAAGTAAACTCTGTCATTAAAATTCGAGTAGTTTAAGCAGCCTAGGTTTTTGCCTTCGAAATTTTTGTACAAATTTGATAAAATTTGATAAAATAAGAGTTGTCTTTATTGAGATTCTACTAGAAGTTTTTCAAATGGATTTTTCCATTTTAATTTTTCTAAAATCTGACAGGAATTCATTGAAATCACAAGTTTGATAGGTAATCCCTGCTGAATAGAAATACCCTGAGAATTTTTCAAGATGCTGAATTCATATATACAGTCAAAAAAACTAATTTAAATAACACAAATCAATATTTCTCCACAAAATTTTTTGTCAGAAACTCCAAAAAATCAAACTAAAAACAACTCCAATAAAATATAAAAATAACTCCAATAAAATATGTTAGAAATTTTTAAAAATGAGATTCAGGATTTTGGAATTTCCAGGGTTTTAGATCAATTATTTTCACAAATCTGACCTAAATTTTTGGATTTTTTTTTGGAAAACCAGATTCAAAATTTTGGAATTTAAAGGAAATCCAGAGTTTTTAATAATAAACAAATATTTATATAATATAAAAAAGTGAGAATATTAAAAGAAAATGGAATATGGAATACATATTTATATAGTATTAAAAAAAGGAGAATATTAAAAGAAAATGGAGGATGTGTAGACATGGTAACTTAGGTAAATTTTAAAAATAGACATGGTGACTTAGGTAAATTTAAAAAATACGAGGGTGAGTTTAAAACATGTATGTGAGAAATTTTATTAAGTTATTTATTATTGGGTATAAAATAAAATAATGAAAAAAAAATCTGACAAGTTTTTGGAAATACTAAAGAATAGAATGGGGAATGTTTTATATAGTAGTGACATAGAAAATGGGGTAATGGGGATGTGTAATTAATATTATTTATAAGGATTTAGGTATGGGTAGGTATGATTAAAAATTATAGATATTTTATATTTTTGGTTGTTTATTATTTTAATTTGATTCTATAATTGTTAGTGGAAATATTTTTAATAAAATTACATTTTTAAGTGTATAAATGAATTTAAAGTTTTCAAAATCTTTTGAAACAAATGATTTATTTGTATTCAACAATTAAAATTTCTCATTCTAATAAATATAAATAAAAAAATTAAATAATTAAATAAAATATAAAATGAAAAAGAGTTAAATATTCATATAATAAATAGAGTTGTTTGACTTTATACATTTAAAAAAAGTTAAATAATTCATATAATAAATATAAAATTAAAAAGAGTTAAATAATTCATATAATAAATGGAGTTGTTTGACCTTTTTTTTCAGTAATAAATGTTGTAAATAAAATTTTAGTGGGCAAAAGAACACTTTCTCCTTTTAGATTAAACTTAATCTATTACATCTGAAATATTTACATTAAAAATATGAAAATATAAAAAAGAATAAAATATTAAAATTTTATAATTTATATTAATTTTAAAAATAAAAGAATGTAAATATAAATAGGAAAAATACATAGTAAAAATGAAATGTTTTTATTTAAGTTAATATTTATGGGAATTTGTGTCTATGACTTATTACAAGGAGTACTTAAACAATACACCTATTCACTATCAATTTATAGTCTCATAAACAAATTTTTAATAATTAGTGCCATATAGTATAAAATTTCTAATTTGTGAAATAAATTTAATCCAATTTAATAATCACTTTAGAAGAGTATTATAAAGTTTCTATGACTGTGAAAAAAGATTAAATAAATAAAAATAAATATTAGTTTATGAGAAAGAAAAAACAAAAATAAAAAATAAAATAGAAACATAAATAGTTTAAAATTAAAAGAAAAATGCTTTACATTGGTTATATACTTGGTAATCCAGAGAAATTAAAAAAGATTAAGATTACATTGGTTATATACTTGGTAATCCAGGGAAAAGTTTATAGCGCAGAGATGCCTACTTTCCACATGCAAAGAAGTTGTGGAAAAAATATTCAATTGGAAAAAAATGACATCAATTGAAGGAAATTGTGACTGTACTTGAGTAAAAATGAGAGCAATTGTTATGGTAACTATTAAGTTTAATAGCTAGCATGCAGAAGCATAATAGAAAATTGAATATCAAAGGCGCAAAAGAAAGGGAAAAAAAAAGGAAAGAAGAGTACAAGGAACTTATAGTACATGCTAGCTTTGGAAATGATAAAAGATTTGCGTGCTAAGTTAATGTCATAAGCATTCTCTGAAACTGTTATGATTGTGGGTTATTTCTAATGAAATATTCATGATATATACCACCGCTAAGACAGCTCTCGGAGCTGAATGAATGGCAGTTAAGCAGAAGGAAAATTGTGTGCAACTATTCTATTTTACAGGTCCCTATTCTGAAGAAGCTTTGTTAATCTAAAATCTAATCTATCCTATATTTGGTAGAGGAATGAGGGAATTTGGATTTCTTCCAATTTACAACTTTTGCTCTATGTATTTATTTCAAATCTGCAATTCTATCTCTTTACCAACCTGCATTTCTTACTAACTCTCTGATCTGTGTCGAATTGTGAACAGAGTATAACATCTCCAGCATATCATCCAAAGAAGCCACGATCTCCACCAACAAATTACTCTGATTCCTTCTCTCTGCCTTCAGCCTCACCGTGCAATCCGAAATGGGCTCTTTGCTGCCTAATTCGTTCTGCATTTCTTGCATCGATCGGCCTAGCTTGGCCTGCAAATCAGCGATTCTCCTGGAGAGAATAATTGCTTGGCCAGACAACAATGGACTCCTCCATACTTCGTCCTTGTACAATACAAACCCTGATGACCAGAAACGAGAGAGGCCACTTACAGCGAACAGGGCTATCACTCCAACTAGTAAAAGGCGAAAGCTGAGAGCACATCTGCTACTAATCCTGTGCCTACGAGGCGATTGTTTACTCATTTCAGCTCCCACAGATCCTGACAACTGATCTCAACAGGTCCTGAAATCTCAATGTACAGACCTTCAAAATCTACTGACACCACATTGTGAATCTATAACATAGCAGGTCCTTAAATCTCAATGTGCAGAGCTTCAAAATCTAGTGACACCACATTTGTGAATCTATAACTTAGCAGGTCCTTAAATCTCAATGTGCAGAGCTTCAAAATCTAGTGACACCGCATCTGTAAATCTATAACATAGCAGGTCCTTAAATCTCAATGTGCAGAGCTTCAAAATCTACTGACACCACATTTGTGAATCTATAACATAGCAGGTCCTTAAATCTCAATGTGCAGAGCTTCAAAATCTACTGACACCACATTGTGAATCTATATATCCCCAGACCATAATATACCTACTGTATTTATGACCTCCAATCATATCCACAGGTCTATCTATAAGCTCGTGTTCAGACCAATTTCTATCTCGATTTTTCTTAGGGAGCATAAACTCCGAAAATAAAGCTGCTGTCCACACCAGAATCTACCCATGTTATACTTGAATACTTCGAGGCTCTCCACATTAGTGGATCAAATTCTCCATTTACTCAGTGGTTTGGGCTGCGGTTACCGTGGTAACACCTCTCTCATCTACTTGGAATTCCAATATCCGCATATCTTTGGAAGGCCTGATTGGCTTCCACCTGAGACTATATTCGCATCATTTAATTTTCTTTTAACATATAATTTAATAAACCATTTTTTTTTTTAATCTCGGTACCTAGAAAGGAGTGACTTGTTATATTAATGTATAATTATTCATAATCATTTGTTTTTTAATATATTTCTCTTTTTCATCGTAAAAAAATTTCAAGTAAATTTGAATTTTTTGTTTTACTCATTAGAATTTGGTGATTGGCTGATATACTTATTGGTTAGCGCTTGGATTTTAGTTTTGTTTTATTGGTGGAATTTGGTGATATAATTATTGGTTAGTTTTTGGATTTTAGTTAGTTAAAATGTGTTATTAATGTATTTCAGTCTTTTAAAAATATTTCTAAATCACTTGATTTATATAAATTATATAACTAAAATTTAAAATTCCAAAAAATCTATATCTTTTTTCAGCACGAAAAAAAGTTATATATTTGTCCAAAAAATCTATATTTAGTTTTAAAAAAGAGAAAAAAAAAAAAAAAAAAAAAAATAGAGAACAATTGACTATCACTAAAAAATATGTAACAAACGTTATTTGGAGATACCTTTTCCACAGGCTTCTATATATTTAGAGATACAACTTGAGGGAGTAGTCTAACGTGGTGGAGGAATTGTCCAAATGGCCAAAAGTGGCTGGAATCCTAGCAAAAAAGTTTCAAAATTTTTTGTAGAGACAGTGTTTGAATCCTGTTTTTGATGGTGGAAATAGATTCAGCACCATCAAAAAGGTCTAGGACACCTAAAATTTTGAAGTTTAACAACTATAACTTGGATTTACAAAATTCCTTGCCAGATTTTCTCTAAATATGACCGCAATTTCCATAACTTTCCGGGCAATTCCTCCGGCTAGTTAGACTACGGCCAACATAAGAGTTTCCTTCTAAGAGGTCACAAGTTCAAAAGCAGAGGGGGTAGAGTATGTAACCCTTTGTAGACTTAACACACAAGTGGGTCGCTTGTCCCACAAACAAGGGGTCACATACACCAAACCAATTTGGTGTCTAGCTTTAACAATAATAATTAAAACAAGGGAGTCTCATACACCAACCTTAAAATTGGATAATAATAATAATAATAACTAAACTTAATATATGTGCAAGATGCATAAACAAGGGGATCTCAAAATTGGATAATAATAATAATAATTAAACTTAATATATGTACAAGAGGCATAAACAAGGGGGTCTCGTACACCAATTTGGTGTCTGGCTTGGTCCTGGCCTTAAAATTGGATAATAATAATAATAATAATAATAATTAAAAAGTGATATCAAATGCACTTAATATATATACATGTGCAAGAGGCAATGTCTAGGAATCCAATTTCTTCAAAGTGCAATAATGGGATAAAATAATAATAATTAAAATGTGATATCAAATGCACTTAATACATGTGCAAGAGGCATTGCCTAGGGATCTGATTTCTTCAAAGTGCAATAATTGGATAATAACAATACTAATTAAAAAGTGATATCAAATGCACTTAATACATGTGCAAGAGGCATTGTCTAGGGATCCAATTTCTTCAAAGTGCAATAATTGGATAATAATAATATTAATTAAAGAGTAACATCAAATGCACTTAATACATGTGCAAGAGGCACAAACAAGGGGGTCTCATACACCAATTTAATGGGGCTTGGTCATGAATTTAAAATTGGATGATAATAATAATAATAATTAAAAAGTGATATTAAATGCACTTAATAGATGTGTAGATGTGCAATAGAAATTGTCTAGAGATTCAAAGTGCAATAATTGGATAATAATAATAATAATTAAAAAGTGATATAAAATGCACTTAATACATGTGCAAGAGACATTGTCTAGGGATCCAATTTCTTCAAAGTGCAATAATTGGATAATAATAATAATAATAATTAAAAAGTGATATCAAATACACATTACACAAGCAAGAGCCATTGTTTAGAGATCCAATTTCTTCAAAGTGCAATATTTTTTATGAGTCAGAATTATTTAAATATTTTATATAGTTATTTATTTTTATTTTAGCGAATATAAACAAAATTTTAATTTTGATAACCAGTATCCTTACCATCATAATTAACTGTAAAATAAATCTCTTTTAATATATTAATTTAAATTTTCGTGCCCCTTAACTAACTCTCTTAACATGTTCCCCGCTAGCTAAAAATTAAGTGACTACTGTTAAAAAAAAAGGGTACGCCATGGTCTAGCCTTGGACAAGTCGTGGAAGCCCGTTTCTCACTCAAAGTTGAGTCACTCTTCACGGCTGGTTTATCGGAGGGGGCACATATCGTTTTGAATTCTGTGTATTTCCATTTCAGACGCGTAACTCCATATAACTGCTTCCAGTCCAGTAGGGTTTTTGCACTTTAAATATAACAGTCTGTCCAGTCAAGTGCAGCATCTCGCATGAGGACGCGGAGTATAATGCGTGGTACTCGCTTCGCAGTAAGTCCAAGCACCTGAGACGGTAGATCATCCATGAAAGTCCTTGAAGCCGACGGAATTGGCTGGCTTCACATAAATTACAGATGTCCTTGAAGCTGAAGGAATTGGTTTGGTCCACATAAATTACAGATGTCAGAGCCAGTGCTGCTTAAATTCTTATATTTTCGCTAGGAGTTGGGTCATCCTTTATTTTAAATTCGATTATTAATTGCAAACAATCACTTCGGAAGATGTGCATTTTGATATAAGTTGGAAACCTGGAAAGATGTGCATAACGTGCCCAGCTACTTTGTTGTGGATTACCTCAAATATTTGGGGTGGGTGTTTTTATCGGTGGTAGTTTGATTAGTCTGTAAAATTTAAATTTGATTTGGATTTTTAAAATTATAGTGGTTAAATTTTAAGATTTTGGTGTAAATGGTTTTTTTAGGGCGTTGAATTTATTTCCACTATTAAAAACACAATTCAAACACTTTCACTGTCGGGCTTTTTGAATTTTTTTTGGCAAGATTCCGGTCACATTTGACAGTTTGAACAATTCCTCAGCCAACGCCTTTTTATGGTGAGAGTAGAAATGGACGCAAAATTATCGTTGCAATTTTCATGTTCTACTGTAATTTCTATGTAGGTGGATTTGAATATTGGTTTTTCATTGAATTTTTATGAGGTTGGATTGAGTGTGATTTAAGATTATATATATATATATATTATATATATATATATATATATATATATATAAATTTGTTATAATTTAATGGCTTAGTTTGTGAATTTATCCGTGGAATTGGGCAAAAAAATTGAGGCCAAATCTTCATTTGTGTCTGTTTACACTTGTTTTTTTTGAGTGCGTATATGGATTCAACACCTTCAAAAACCTCTAGGGCATTTGGATTGTGAAAAGTCCACCCATCAAACTTGTGATTTCAAAGCATCCAAGTGGGATTCTAGACAATTAGATCAAAAAATAAACCTGGAAAACTTTCCGAAAAGTCACACTTAAATACTAGTATTTTTTTTAAGAAACGGGTAGCATTTTCATTATATTAACTGGAAATGGGCTAGGTCCCTCACAAAATCAGAGTTGTTCTTTCTGCAACTTCCATCAAATTACATTGGATAGGGATCTTCTTGTTACCACTATTATTTACATATATTTGTATGGCAAAACTATAACTATGTATTCTCTAAAAACCCCACTGTATTTTATACTTCAATATTGCATATATGTAAATTAAGGCAGATTCAATTAGTTGCTACTAGGTTCAACTTTTCCACCCACAGGGTCATCCACAGAAGTGTTGAGTTCCTTCACATCATTCTCTTCTTCTAGAACTGGCACGACAACAGTGACCTTGACATTATCAACAGTGATGGTCTTTGAGTCCCCAACCCCGAAAACTTCCTTGAAGACCCCCACCGTGGTTGTATCCACCTTAATTTCCATGTTGTCAACTTTCCACTGAACACTCAAAACATCTATGCGTGCACCTTCCATGGTCTTCTGTATTAATTCTAGGTCTTTGCCCAAACTAGATAATTGGGCATAAATAACAACCACGTTTTCATTCAATTCCTTGACAATATCCCTAACTACTTGTTTACAATAGCTCTTCACCAAATTCTCGACACTTCCATACCCCGCACCATGGCCAGTCCCCGAGTTGCCAGGCCCTGAACCTCCCCCATTGCCATTTCGTGTAGAGGACATATTCGCAACTATACGCCTCTGAACAATGGAAATCTTTTGATTTACTGACCAAAGCCGGCTGATATATATAACAACTTGATTAATCCCAACATTCCTCCCAATCTTTTCTTTCATTAATGCATGACAATGTAGGGACTTATCAATGCCTATTCCTTCCATATTTCCACCGCCAGAAACCAAAATCGTAATACGATGGTTCTTTCATCCCTAGAGGAAGTAGTTATATTACAAATTCCAGCGAGTAACCATTACCTCAACACCCACCTATCTGCGTATATGATTTGCCTTCCGACGACACCACACTTGTGCTTTAACTCACCACCTGCTAACCCTGCAACCAAGACATTGTGAAGGTACCTCAGAGAGCTGGCCTTCTTAACTACCCTCTTGCAAAGGCACCTTGAGGGGTTAGCCTTCTTAACTGCCATATTATTGCTCTGACAACCTGTACCACCACAATACAGCTCTGTCATGATGCATTCATTCATGGATTGTAACATGAAGAATTGTGATGGTTTATGAAAATTCGACCATGTTCTAATAACACCCCTACATTGGCTTGGCTATCCGCAAGATGGTTATTGGCATGCAATACGTGGAACAATCGAATTTTTTCAAAAAAAATTAACAAATATATAATCCTTACCATGATTGAGTTGGTTTCATCTTCTAGGAGAGTGACATTCTCGAGAAGCTTAATACATTTTTGGATGATCATCATGGAATCGCCAACTATATACAACGATATGATACCATTATCCAAACTTATTTTCAATCCTTCTATAGTGAAAGGGATTCTGCCTGATTATTGGTCGTGATACGAAGACCTCATGCATACCTTACTTCTATTTTTTCTTCGAGGTTGATGATTACCCCTCCTGCTCCAGCCTCCTTGATACTCGTAATTTAATTGTTAATGAGAATTAAGTATAGGTTTTATGGGTGATTCATCATTTTGGTTTAAGGAAAAAAATAAACCATCTAAAATGAGTTGTTATGATCTGTAAAGGGGTAGACTTACATCTTTGCCAAAGACCTCTAATCTTTGGGCATTTACTATTTCACTGTATTTAATAGAAAATTAGTTTTTAGTTAATCATAACTCTATGATCAAAAGATGGTTTTAGTGTAAATAGTTGAGACAAAAAAACCAATGCCTTTTGTAGGTTTTATTTCAATATTAAAAAACTATTTTATTGTAAATATAAGTGCCCACTAGAAAGTCATGGTTCCTTGTCATCGTCAGTGACTTCCAATAAGGTTATTTTCTTTCCAGTAGTATCTAGCCTTAGTTTCATACATGAGGTTAGATATAGTCTTTAGATTTAGTTTATTCTCCTACCCAAAAGGTCAATATCATCTTTAAAAAATGTGATTTAATATACAAATAATATATATAATATATATCTAATTTCTCTTAGCATAAAGAAACATGCAAAAAACATGATATGTATTATGTGGATTTAAACATATTTAATGTTGTCAATACGTGTTTAAATGACCCAAGTTAAAAAACTTGCAACAATGCTACATTAACCAGAGGATTCATTTTTGCGAACATGATGCGAATATATACCGCCTCTATTGTGAATCATAAATCATGAATTCCCTACTGGCAAGAGTAGTGCAACCCATTAATTTGTGAGATTGTTGTAATTTATAGTGAATGTGTTCCTTTAGGAAGGGATTAGAAAATGTATTTGTTTTGGTGAAATGGATAAGAAGATGTGGTGAGGAAATTTTTCATAGGAATAGCTACTATGGGATGTAAAGTAATGGACTAGTATACGACTAACCATGGTAACCATGGTTGCAAAAGGTGCAAAGAAATACTCATAAAATTCTACAAAACGGTTAAATTGAAAAAAGCAATTATATTTTAATTTTCATAATAATAAAAAATACAATTTTAGTAGAAAAAGTTATAATCAAAGCCTATAATGAATATAATAAAGGTTTGATAAAAAAGTTCATTTCTAAAAATATCTATGGGAAATTATTAAGTTTGTACTCTAGCCAAATTTGCACATGCATTAATACATATTAATGCATTCAACCGCCCACATCCCACCTGTGTCAGTCTTCATTCTATCTCTTGTGTTGTCCAGTTGGTGCACTCAATGTTTCTCTCTCCTGTTTTGACTAGGATTACATTCATTTTGGTGATTCGATTTATTTGGAAACTTTAAAATGGTTTTTATAATATGTTGTTGAGTATTGACTTCGCCATTTTTTAACACTGAATTCTATAAATTAAACTTATATTCCATTAATATCTTTTTATTTTTTTTGGAGAATGATGCAATATTTTTTTATTAATCTATTTTTTTTAAATGATGTTTATGGATTAGTACTCTATTAAATCAAAATTACATCAATATATGCCAAATAAAATTGTAATATGGATTGAAAATGTAATCCATCCATCTTTAAAAATAAGTTAGTGGATTGCACAACTTGAAATGCATGACCAACCAATCATATTGTTTTGTAAAGCGATAAAGAGTGATTTGTAGACGTCCTTGGAATCAATCCTATTTTGATAAAAATATGTTTTTGCAATCAATGTAACTATACATCTTGTTATTGGTTAGGAGAGTTAATTATGTATTTTTATGTAACATGATATATTCGAATTTTATTAAATCATTTAAAGGAATATGAACACTCGTTTTTTGTCAATTGATAAAGATGCTTGCAAACTAATCCAATAGATGCAACATCTCTAGGTGTCAATCATGACCAAATTTTTTGTGTTAGAACCTCATCACTCAGCTAGAAAATCCCACATATTTCAAGACGTAAATGACTTTGTCCAATTGCATCTGGCCTGTATAGGAAAGGATCAAACAATCACTGATATGCACACCTAGTAGATGCCTCCTTGTAAAAGGGTAACGCCATAGGACTCAAGTCAACATTTGCTTCATTGAACAACTAAATTGCTATAATGTGTGTGATTATCCCATCATCACCATGAATTGGTGTCATAACATAGGTCATCTATTTATATTTTGATATGACAATAAATCAAAGAATTTGAAGTAACACACAAAATATTTCACTAGTAATCTAGACATTATGATTTGAAAAGCTTGCTAATTTTTTGATGTGTCATGTCTCTAAGCATGAGAAATAGTTTGTGGACTTGAAACATGTATATCAAACACATCAAACCATCAAATTTGCACAAGATGGAGGCTAGATAATTTTCATTGAACAATGCTTGCAAATCAAAATGGATATTAGTGCAAGTAGAAAAGAAGAAACTGGTGATCGCAATGAGTAGTCAATGGCGGTGGAACGAGACCAAAGCCCTTCCTAGTTTTTGAGAAAGGACTCCAAGAAAATTATCTACACTTAGTCTATACCAAATTTGAGCATGTGGACCATCATGAATCCATTATCTCATCCATGTTACAACGAGTTTGGGCAACTTTGGACAAACAAATATCTTAATTTATATAAGATAAGCATAGTCATTGAAAGAAATATTTGAAGCTATACAACTTGATGCTGAAATGTAAATCCTCTCACGTTAAGTTAGGATATCCACAACTACGAAGCCTACAAAAATGTTAGTCTAGGTGATGTAAGGGATGCACCGAATCCCATTAGACGATCTCTATTTACCTTTAAGGAATGGTAGACCTTATAACATCTTCAATAGCTCAACATAAAATACCTAGTAATGTATTTCCGCAATAATTGGAAAAACAATTATATCCATATCCTTCATATAATCCAAATTTGTATCACGAGTCAAAACTCTTAATTATTGTCTTATTTTGATTGCCAACATGATATAATTTCTTTGCAATTTCAAGCATTTTTTCTAAGACTTTGCAAAAGGCTTGGGCACTCAATAAGAGAATGGAAAAAACACCCCTTCAAATACCCTTCTTAAAAAAATCCAACCAACCTAAAACCTGGAAATGTATGTTCAATTCTTAAAATCAAATTAAAAATGTAACCCATAATTTGGGTATGCACTAATCAACCTATTTTATTTATTGTTACAAACAAATGGATTATTGTACAAGTCATGGAACAATCTTCAAATTCTCATTCAAGTAATCTATTTAATGTTAATATCTGAAATCTCATTCAATCGAGGTTGTGTATACCTTTGAAGTCGCAAAGAAGAGAAAACAACACTGATAGATGAAGAAGCCATTGCAGCCCCCGACACCCATGGAGGTAAGCTAATCTTCAAAAAGGGGAAAAAAATCTAGCTGCCAGTGGTATTGCTAATATATTATAACCCATTGCAAACATATAATTCAATTGGATCCTAGCATAAAATTTTCTTGGACAAATCAATCGCAATAATAACATCTTCCAAATTATTTCTCATTAACACAAAGTTAGCTACTTCAATTGCAATATTTGTTCTGACTCCAATTGTCATATCAACATTTGCAACTATTAATGCAAGTGAATCATTAATTCCATCTCTAACCATTGCAGCCCTAGTACTATCCTTATGAAGAAAATGAATTGTTTCAGCATTGCCGGCATGAATGACCTCACCCTTGACATCTTCAATACCCCATTGTGAATGTGGAAAAATGATAACTATTAGTAAAAAGTAAATCAATATATTTGACATATCTCTCAACTCACAAATTCATTATGTCAAAATTTGTTTCATGTTAAAGTTGTTTTGATAGCAATTTTACTGAAAGAATTGAAATGTACCACCATGGAAACATAGAACAACACAAGTGATTGTGGATAACTTTTCAGTGAGCATCAATTCAGAACTTGCTATAGAATGAAAAAAAATTAACAAGCTGATATACCAAAAAATAAAACGAAAATTAAGGATAACAAGATGAACTAAGTTAACAAAGCTATGATACCTCGTTATGTAATAATACTTTCAAAACAAACATTTCAAAATCAAGGTGATGCTCTCATCACAAAAGGCCACACTTTCTTACTCTTCTTAAAAAAATGGTTTTTATAGTCACGAGAAAAATCCGCTGAGGATAGCCAAAGAAATTTCACACCTCTTGCTCAACAACTTGAATTGTTGTCTAGTTATATCCTCTAACCATGATTGGGTGTATATCCATTTTCTTCAGACCTTCTATGACAACAATCGCGTACCTTTTAAGTAGGTCAAAAATGGCTAACATTCCCACTATTATTTTATCAAAAGCCACTAAAATTCATGTTCTAGAATGTTGTTCCATATACTTTAAGTACTCCTCTGCAAATGAAGGTATAGACACTCCATCCTCAGACACCAGCTTCAGGTTTCCAACTTGTTCATATTCCTTTCGTGATCCACATAGAACACTGAAAAATTTAAAGGCATTTATATGGAGTATGATTGATTCAGTCGATTTCAACTCAATTCAGACGTTTGTTGACATTGAGAGGGCTTAATAAATCTAATTTATAGGAAGAAGGCTGTGATATGCATATTTTGAATTGTTCTATATAAATTCCACATTTTTAAGAAGAAGGCTGTGATATGCATATTTTGAATTGTTCTATATAAATTCCACATTTTTAGTAGAGCACTTTCACCAAATAATAAAATTGAAGCCCTTCATACAATAACATTTTTCAATATCCCATGCAATTAAAGCATAATTCCTTTTCGATAGAACTCGCTATAGCGAAGTCAACCTTTCTGCATTTTTTTGATTGAACCTAGTTATGGAAATTACAGTAAATATGGATCAAACCCACTTCATGAAATCAATGTGTTAGCTTAGGAAAATCAAACTTTTCTCTAAAACGAAACTGAGCTCATTAAATTAAACCTACCTATTTTTTTTTAAGATACATTTCATTCATTATCTCCAAAGGATCACCTGAAATAATTTGTTTGTGGAGGCAATGTTCCTTTTGGTGAAAGTCGGATCAACGTATAAACACATCCACCATCCAAGTGAGCTTTCAGAAGCTGCCAAATGCATTGTTCAATGAGTAACAAAAGCTGCAAGATGCATTGGATAATCCCGATACGCTTTGTCTTAACTAAGAAATGACTAGATACATTGTGTGAGCACGTAATTTAATTTTGACATAATCACTAATTGTCGATAACATAAAAAGGTGATATTAGAATTTAAAATAAATATTAAAGTTTTTTTGGATTTTGTCGGATTTTGTTTAGCTGATAAACCCATTGTTTACATTGAGTTAATAATAGCTATATAGGCTACATAATTAGTTAACTATATAACTATATCTCTATATCCCTTCATGTAGAAAATTTTCTGCAAAATCTTCAAAAATCTCCATGCACTTATCTATTGTTTTCAATGTAAGAAATTTAAACAAACAGATATTGAAAACAAATATAATAAATTTTATATATGCTTATGTGTATCGAGGCTGCAGATAGAACTTAACTTGGTAATATTTTGTATAAGCAAAATGCTAGACGCAAATGAGGTACCGACCAAAAACCTGTTACAAAAGATTACTCAAATCCATTTGGGTATATACCGTTGGAAGTATTTACTATCTACAAACACTAATCATATATACTGGTGTATATTTTCTCATAAAAATTATTCAAAAACTGAAACCTTCATTGACAAAAAGTGCATGAAATTATAAAAGGGTATCTCAAATCTAGTGCCATTAGGACTACTCATCATCTTTTATGGGCTTATTACTCTTGGGCTCTATGCAATTATAAAGTAGATAAAGATTCTTCCTAGCAGGGGCATTTCCTTTCTTTTCGTTTGATGGAAATAAGAATTGATTAGTGGGGTGCACATATTTGCAATTAGGGTACAATGGGCAGGGTTTAGAGAGCATCACAAACATTTGGCATTGAGCACAAGACTACAATCATTTTAGATCTTTTGTTTGATTTTTCTTCCAGGAAAGAGGAGAAACAATCATATGTATCCAATAGTACTAGATCCACCATCTTGGGATTCTCTACATACATCCATAAATCCATTATAACAACATGATTACTAATATGAACCAGTGATAACGTTTTTTCTATTAGCTTCACCTGCTCAAAATGAAAACAAATTGAAAACAAAGTAGAATGTTGCAACAACTATTGACGCCACTTATTGGTTTGGAGTTATGGAGTAATGCCCGCCATTTATGCCATGCTCCAACACACCACCCACCATCCTGCCTGCACCACCTGACACCCACCCTTCCACTCATCATTGACATGCATTCAATCGTAACTAAAGAGACATTTGTCAAATTATTAGTAAAAGGGAGACGTGACATATGTCTAGCAGAGTTGAGTAGGGTAGACAAAGGTTTCCCTAACCATTTTCAAGAAGATACACCTATCGGCATAAAAATGGTGTTGCTACAGAGAGGAAAATCAGTATTCTCAATGCATCAAACCATTATTATCCTTTGTAGTATATACTGAAAGGTTATTTTAACTATAAACGACATATCTATAAGATTTTTAAAATTTATGGTTTAATGGAGATTTTGCATTTTGTGCTCATCTTTATGTGTTTGTTGTCTATTTCTTCCATTGATGAAGAGGTGCTTTGAGAGGCCATTTGCATGTACAATTAGCCATCCACCACCTCCTCACATATAAGGAAATTAAATTTTTTCATTGCAACTCTTGATCTCAAAAGAGGATTTGTATTTGTCCAAGTAGAAATAGAGGAGCAAGGATGAGGTGTATCTTTACCACTTGTTTTCCATTCACTACTGCAATATCATTACAAGTATTCTATCCGAAAGTGGAACATAAAACCTTGTGCTAGCCTTTAGTTCGAAACATTTACTCACCATGTTTTAGACTCTGAAAATATCCTAACACTTGCATTATCTTACCGCAATAACATCATTACTGTTCTATGCTACTCTAATATATCATACACTTGTAACATACCTATTTGTAATAAAGTCTTATTAAAGTCAAACACTATTAATACTAGAGTAGCGCACATAGTATCCTTTAAAGTAATGAAGGCTTGTGTTGTTTCCTCCCTCTAGGAAAATACATTATTTTTAAGGAATGAGTTAGAGGAGTAGCAATTTTTCATTTTGTTCATAAATTCCTTGTAGTAGCCTATAAATCCTAAGAATTCCATCATGTACTTTAGTGTTTCGGGAAGGAGCCAATCTTACATAGTTGCCACTTTATTGGGATCAATTTGTATTGCCTCCTAACTTACTAATTGACCCAAATATTCATCCTTGAGAGCCCCCAAAACACATTTGGAGGGCTTCACAAGTAATTTTTTGTCTCTCAAGAGTTCTAACAACGTATCAACATGCTCTTTATACAATTTCTATGCTTTACTATAATTGATGATAATATATTCATGTTAATGTTCAAAGAAGATATCATAGTGGTGTTGAGTTGTTATTTTGGTATATCTTTACATCATCAATTCGGCCTTTTTGATCCATTTTCCTCATTTTTGTGTTAGCATTATGGCTCTAGTGTTGTCCTTGATGGAAACCTACTCTGATGTCTACCCTATCTTGATGTTTGATTCCTTCATGAATTCTATGGATTAATATGCATATGTTTGATGTCATGATCAACAGTAGTCAATCCATCTTTTGATTACATGTCTATTTATGGTACAAGACTTATATGGTCAACTATTATAGTATAGGATTTCAATGCATACATAACAATGCAAGAATGATGATTAACATTGGAAGAGTAGTGTAGAAATGATGTGATCCCTGGATAATTGATATGCTTGATGTATCTAGTATAAGATTGATGTTACAGAAACTACAAAGGTTTGCGCAGGTGCCAAAAGTCACAAGGAAGAAGTTAGGAAAATTCTAGTTTGAGTCAAGAAATCCTTCTCTTATCCTCTACCCCAACCACATGCAGGAGGGATTATGCATGCCGTCAGACGGCTCCAACCACATGCAGAATGGCTTGTGGAAGTTGCAATAATTCTATGTATTGTGGATGCGGCCAAGCTTGTAGGTTGCGAAATTAAACTAAGCACGCAATTAGGGTTTTTTCCATGGATTTGTGCGCTCGATGAATTTTATTTGGTCAAATATTACTTGGGTTTTTTTGGCCTATGGTATTTACGAAACCAAAGTAAATTCCCCGTTTTGAGAAGATCTATAAACTATAAATAGAGGATCAAATGCAGGCATTTGGGTGTGCAATAGATGACATCCCTGTGATATATTTTTGATGTAGGTGTGCACCAAGAGCAAGAGGAAGGTTATATTTGGCTACTTGAAGATATGGAAATGATTGAGAATTAGAGCTATGTCCTAATCTATTTGATGCAGGTGCAATACACAAAATTGCTTTCTCTTCATTTGTTCAAATCGTAGTATGTTTGGATTCTGTGGTAGTAGTATCTTAACCTTTATATGCAGAGATATGTATGTTATAGGGGATTAGGGTTGATCATAGGTGGATCAATTGTTTTCTTTTAATTACAAAGATTGAGGATAGACAAGTGCTAATTGTATTGTAGGGTTTTGAAATCAGTCTACAGTGATTTCAGAGAGAGGATTATAGAGACAAGGGTTTCTAGAGTGCACTCTGTTTAGGTAGAAATATATTTGTGAAGATGCCATTTGTCTTGATATGATGTTTGATGCTTGTTGAGTGGGTTTTGTAAGGAAGTAAATTGTTCCTTTGTTGAAGAGACAATGATAGTTTTTTTAATGCACACAACTTCACAAAGAAAATTATCATATGAAATGCTCATAGAGGCTCTTTTTCACATATGAAATGGTCTATCTTGTTGCAATATGGGTGATGTGAATAGGTCATATATTATGTGATAACCTTGGTTGTTCAATATTGATAAATATTGCATAATAAATGCAAATACCATGAAGACTTTGGTTTGTTGTTGTTTGTCATTTATACCTCTTGCATTAGGGAGATGCTTGTAACTTGATGATCTATATCAGTGTGATAGATATTGATGAGAATGCCTTGCTGATGGTGTCTTGACATTGACTAAGTGGAGGATCTTTATCTATGATGAGCTTCCTGCCATGACGATGATGTTGTATTTAGGCACAAGGCTTTTTGAGTTTGTTCGTTGATGAAATAATGTATGCTTGACACATGCTTGGACTATGGTTTGACTGATCTAATGATTTAGAGTCTACAAAGTATATTTCCTCGCTACAATGATTTACTTATTAGATAAAGATCCTTCATATTTGATTTTGTTTGTTCTCTTCTTTGAGACTTATCAACATGATATTACATCTTGATTGATAACATTTTGTGTATATGGTAATGGTTGCAAGGGATTGGCTTGGGTATTTAAAATGCTATCTCATATAAATATATTATGGATGGATTGGCCTAGTGATTCTCAGTGACATCATTGATATATTGGCTTGAAAATTGAATTTGTATTTGAGGGATTGGCTTGGTTGATCTGGCGGAGTTGATGAGAGGGTTTTCTTTGGTAAGATATTATTACATAAATAAATTTGGTAAATGGATTATTGGCTCTCTGTATTGGTAATGTTGACATATTGATCTAATCCTTGACTTGGTTGGCACATCAATATTTTGTATTGGTATTTGTCTTTAGTGGTTTATTTCTAGCATATTGGTTTGATTGATATTGTTATTCTGTGGTTTTATGCTTTAGTGACTTAGTTAGTATTCAGTTTACTTCAGTGATTCAATTTAGTTTTTCAATATTCAAAGACTTGGTATTCAATGATTCAGATTGGAACATTGGTATTCAAAATTGGTATTGGTTTAGTGATTTGGTCTTTAGTTTGGTTTGAGCTTATTGATCTTGTGGGCGCAATTTGAAAATTAATGAAAGGTGGACTACAAGTCTTGATGTTTGTTTGAGGCAGGCAGATCTAGTGTGAAATATTGTGAAATGAGGTCCATGAGGGTGTTGAGGGTTGTAGCCTTCAGTAAGGGAGTCGAAGCTTCCTTCTGTTATGAGTTGGAAAATTTGATCAAGGGTTGTAGCCCCCTTCCAGTGGGTGTTAGAGAATGATTGGATGTTGTAGCCTCCTACAGGTAGGAGCTTGCGTGGTGGTAAGATTCTGCGCCAGTACAAGACCATGATGCAATGAAGATTTTTTCTTTATAAGAGAAGAAGAAGACTGAGACGACAACAACAGTGGTTTTCTCCCACATTGGGTTTCCACCTAAAATCATAGTGTCTATATGTATTTGATGTGTTGATGTACTATATGGTTCACATTTTTTATTATTGATGTTGCTCATGGTTCACTAAAATAGCTATATATAATACTGTGATCTACTAAATGAAGTAATGGTTCAAAGATAATTGTGAATTAAAATAATAAGTTAAGTATAATTTGGGAATGAAATATTGATCACCACCCCCATTATTTCTAACAATTAATATCAGAGCAGGTCCCTCATAAGAAGCTTGATCTCTTAAAGGGATATATAACGAGAGGAGCAAGATGGAAGGAGTATTTTATACTAAGTCACCCTTTTTTAATGGAACTAAGTTTATGTTTTGGAAGGTTAGGATGAGATCACATTTGTAGTGACTGGGAGCTAATTTATGGGAAGCAGTTGAGGGGGGATATCAATTTCCAGCCTCCATTCCCACAGATGAAGCAAGAAAGAAACGATATGAGAATAATGCAAATGTTGTAAACACCATCTTAGGAGGATTGGAAAAATCTGAGTTCATGAAAGTAATGCAACTAGAGACTAAGGAGGCTATATGGGATAAGCATATCCAGAGTTATGAAGGTGATACTAAGTTAAATAATGCCAAACTTCGATTATATCTAATTTAGTATGAGTCTCTTAGAATGCATGAAAATGAGATCATTGCAAAATTCTTCCTTAAAGTAGACGTGATTTTTAACACAATGAGAGGTCTCAGAGATAAGATTGAAGATGATGCAGTCGTTGAAAATATTTTGAGAACACTAACCCCAAAGTTCGATGCCAAAGTATCTTCCATTGAAGAAATGTAGGATTTGAAAAATAATACTCTAGAACAACTTCATGGGATCTTGACAGCGTGTGAGATGAGGAAAAGGAATACATTAGAAATTATATAAGCTACCTTCAAATAAACATACAAAGGAAAAGAAAGGGAAGAGACAAAATATACCAACTACATTTCAGATGGAGAAGAAGTGAATTTTTTGAAGAAGTTGCAAGTGGGAATTGGTAAATTCAAAGGTAAACTTCTCTTTAAATGTTTTTCTCGCAGAAGAGTATGTCACTATGGATCCAAATGTCCATATAAATAAAATCATGATAAAAAATAAAAAGGAAATGATACTTACAAGAAAAGTGCCAAAAATAAGTTCTCTACCAAGAAACGTTTCTATTCTAATGAAGATAGTCAAAGCACATCTGATGATCATGAAGAATCAAATTTAGATTCTAACAATAGTTGCAAAATACTTATGGCTCTTGAAGATTAATAAAATAGTGCATCAAATAGTTGTGAAGAATATGATTTAACGAAAGCATTGAAAGAAATTGGACTCGAGAATGCAAACAAATAACTGGAAATAAAAGGAAGTATTATTGTCAAAGAAATTAACTTGCTAATGTATCAATTAGAAGCAAACAATAGAAGAAAAAAGTATTAGTAAAACAACTTCAAGAAAAGAAAGGCATTGTGAAAAGTTAGAATACAAAATTGTGTCTTTAAGGGAATATTATGAAAAACCAAACAAATGAAAAACCAAAATTTTGAACACATGACCAGAATTTGCAAACAAATTTGGAGGAAGAAGTGGCAACAATAAGAGATGTATGGGAAATAGTCCCTAATGTAGGCCATTGTTCTTAAAGCATACTTATAACAGGACTCCAGAAGTAAGTGTGAGGTACATAACCTCATATGAGAATCAGGTCCATAGGATCAATGGTGGATGATCTCAAGGGGAGTTTTGCATTAATGGTGATTATCTTTACTTCTTGAGTATTTATGCTACTAATGTTATATCTGTAATGTACATGATGAAATATGAAAGGTTTAGGGGGAGCATCACCTATGCTTCCAACAGATCATTATTGAAATTATGGTTGTAATTGTTACATATGCTATTGGAGTTGGCACAAGTTCAGGGGGAGCATCCCTTATATGGTTCATAATTAGCTCATGGTGATGAATGGTTATTATTATTGTATGTTGTCACTATGTCATGGTTGATTATTGCTACTTGTTGATTGGAATACTATTATGAGTTGCCACTATTAATTTTGGTTGATATATGTCATGGACATGGTTATTTCATAATTTCATGTCATGATTGGTTGATATAATACTTCACATGCTATTGTTTATGGATATCAAGAAGTTGATCTTGTGAAACTAATTTTTGATGGATGTTGTTGGCTTTGGAGGTGGATTATGTTAGTCATGCTTTCCAATGTATTCATGTTTGTTTCATTAATCCTTGTACCTTCGTTTGCATATCTCTAGAGGATTTGATATATGCTTAGGGGGAGCATGGTAAATGGTGGGATCCAGTATTGCAACAATAATGCTGCAACTCCTGGGACTACCTTCTTTACTTTTATCAGCCCGGTAGTTCGTAACATACTTGGAAGCGACGGTGCTGTATGCACAAGTACTAGCTCTTGCCGCAATTGTCACTTGGTCAACTGGCACAAGTCCGCTAGGAGCTTAAGCCAACTTCTATGAGCTCTTAGAAGAAGATTTTTAATTGATGGATGAAAGCTAACTCGAAGGAAGCTAATCTATTCGCGAAAAGAGATTGAAAAACTGAAGGAAAGCGCAAAACCTAGCAAACCCTAATCCTACCAGCTAGTCCTATTGATGCAAAGAATAGAATGCAAACTACTGAAAGAGATGCCATTACTTCTATGAAGATAAAATACATGTGTCTAGACTACGTCTATCCTAAGAAAACATCTTTTTGTATTTTTGATTAAGTCGTCAGTTTCATCATGCATATGCTTTCACTGTTCTTTGACTGTGCAGGGGTGGATCAAGGAGGAGAAATGCTTGGAAGAGGTCGGGAAGGTTCAGAGAGGGTCTAAGGAGTCCCTAACACCCTTCCAGAGAGTTTCACAAAGTTTGGCTATCAAGAAACCGCATTTGTGAGCTTCTACAGGAAGTTTGCAGGGGTTCTACAGGATGTTCAGGAATTTCTACAGGATGTTCAGAATTTTCTACAAGATGTTTAAAAATTGAATTTTAGAGGATGGGTGAGTGAGGGAAGATGCATGAATGGATGTGGAGGTAGGTTAGGGGTCTGAAGTGGCCCAGGGATTGGTGGATGGAGTGGTGAGAAGGTGTAGAAGGCTGAATTGGCTCAAAGAAGGCTGAATTGGCTCAAAGAAGGCTGAAACAATGATTGCACAAAAAAGGTAGGGTTACGTGGGCAAGAGGACAGATGTGAGACGACGAACCTAGCTAGGAGGTGGAACAGATGGTTCTGATGAAGCTTAGGTGGATGAAAGAGTGGTAGAGATGCCCTGCACTGTGTACATTCAACTGAATCAACAAAGTCTTGCAAGCAATCAAAATCCTAGCTAATCTAATCTAACTAACAATAACGTGAATGAAAAACAGCTTTATTTGAAAGAGAACCATATATACCAACTATGCAATGAAACATTTCAGAGATCTGAACACATCACCAACTTCTGCAAATGGAAACAGTACACTAAGGATTGCATGGTAAAGCAAACTAGTGTTTTTGTTGGGACAACACAGTTACTTCAATTCCAGCCCCTGATCCAATAAGGAAGAGGTGAAAACGAAAGTGTTGTTGACCCTTTTCTGGAGATATTTTTCCTGTTATTATCCTACCATTCTATTCTAAACGTCTGAAGCAATTCTATTCATAAATAGTGACCTAGTTAAATAACACAACTTAATCTACCTAACAGAAATACATTTGCAAATGAATAAAAGGAAAACAACGATGCATAAAGGAAAGATAACAGTACATAAAGGAGACCCTAGGCTCTCATGTTGGGCCCAACCCTAAGAGCTATGGCTCCTATAGAAAACTCAGAGTTGATATAAAATCAGACTGCTTCTCATTATCAAAAACTAGTCATAAGTCAAGAGTTATGCCAAAATGGCTACAAGAGAACAAACTAAAGCTGACAGCACTGTAGTGCAAAATATGAAATGGTTTCAAAAGTCCCTCACGAAGGCTGAGGCCTTATCATTTATACACCATGAGGGCCCTAGCTGGCCTCCTAAATCTATGGGACTTGGCTGCCCAAACTGTGAGTAGACAGTCCCTTTTTCAAAATCTGTTTGGCTGCCTTCAAGATCCGTTTTTGGTGGCCTTTGGAGCTCGGAGTTGGGGGTGAAGATCCCGAGGAAGGGTTATTTAATGTCATAGACAACCCTCCTACGAATCCTCACCTCAAGCTTGGTTGTCTTCTAGCCCATGATTGCTCGGTTTTGCTCCAACATGTGTCAAAAAACCTGAAATAAGCACGTGTTAGCCACCTATGAAGAGTGACTACCCTTATTCATACAAATGACATAAACATACTAAAAAATAATGCATAAGCTATGAAAAATGAAGGATTGAACAAGGACTGAACAAGGATAATTAGGCCAAATGAGCCCAATAAGTTACCCAATTTGGGGCTCATCAGTAAATTTAGATTTATAATGTTGCATATGAAAGGGGGAGTTCTTCTCTTGTTTTAGTTCAATGCTTTGAACATGATTTCAAAGGGGAAGAGAGACTTGGTGTTTTACATAAGGTTCCCATCAAGTCCAAAGGGGTAGATTGTTGGAATTATGGTTTTGGTGTCATCCTTGATGGCAACCTACTCTGATGTCTACCCTATCTTGATGTTTGATTCCTTCATGAATTCTATGGATTAATATGCGTACGTTTGATGTCATGATCAGTAGTAGTCAGTCCATATCTTTATTACATGTCTACTTATGGTACATGAATTACATGGTCAACTATTACAATACATGATTTGAGTGCAAGCAGAGTAATGCAGGAATGTTGATCAATACATGAAGAACAATGCAGGAATGATGTGATCACTTGGTAATTGATATGCTTGATGTATATAGTATAAGATTGATGTTACATAAACTACAGATGTTTTTGCAGGTGCCAAAAGTCACAAGGAAGAATTTAGGAAACTTCGTAGCCACATGGAGGAGGGCTAATGCATACAACTAGAGGGCTCCAACTGCATGGAGAATGGATTGTGGGAGCAACCATAACTGAGAATTCTATGTATTGTGGGTGCATCTAGACATGTAGGTTGCAAAAATTAAAAACTAAGCATGCAATGATTCAGCTGGCATAGTGATATTCAGAATTAGTATTAGTTTTTAGTGATTTGGTATTCAGTTTGGTTTAAGATTATTGCTAGTGTGGGCCAAGTTTAAAAATTGATGAAAGATGGCCTACAGGTTTTGATGTTTGTTTGAATCACAAGAATATCCCCTATTTTTTGTTAATGACAAAAACATAATTAGATTTAGTGGGATTTTAGCTATTGTAGAGATTGAAATCGATGTATCTAGAGCTAATTATGGTTTCTTGTTAGTTTTTAGAGATATTATGATATTAATATTGAGCTTGGTGTATAAATACTCAAGACTTTGAAAACAAAAATAATCTTTTTCATTAATATTATTCTCAGATTTGCAGCTTTGAGATATCAAACGTGTATGAATGTTTTGAATGATTTTTCTTCATTGATATATGTTGTTTATTAAGTATCTTTAGTTGATAAGCTTCTAGTTGTGCAAGTTGAGCATTGGAGGCCCCCCTTCGTGAAACATATACAATCTTTCCTTTCTTTGTTTATAGTTGTATCTAATGGGTATGCATATCTGATTTAATTTGTTTTTATGGGAAGTTAATTTATGTTTTATCATGAGCTCATGTATTGGATTAGTTTATTTTATGAATTAGTGATGTACTTAATGACAAGCTTATTGATATATGTGTAAAAGACTATAAATGACCATCCTTAATAGGAAGAGGTTGCAGTGCATGCATGATATATACAAACTAGTGTTGCATTAAGGCATCATAGGTCCTTTCCTAGATTAAGAATGATTTGAGAAACAAGCTTATTGCTGAATTTTTCTCTAAAATTTAAAGCCCTTTTAAATACACTATGGCTAGTTAACATTAGATATTGGAAACATAGTACTGTGCAACAAATGGTCATAGATAATGAAGAATTGCTAGCATCTATAGCCAATACTTAACCCAAATGATTCCAATAAAGAACTTATGGGTGATTAACTGGTTTCATAAATAGCTTTAGAGTTTTAAAATTAGGATAAGATAGTTTAACTTTGATCCTGCACATACTATGCTTGCACCTCACAAACTTACAATCCTCAGGTTAACATTAAAATGTAATGGAAATTATAGCATATAGTTTGCTCGACATTTTTGGCACAGTCGTTGAGGAGGTACTAAAGGGATTGATGTCTAGGTAGGTATATGTTGAAGCCTCGGATTTTTGCTGCTCCAACATGGGGGATAACCACCCAGTCCGGACCTTAAGACAACTCCTTTTCCGTTTGAAGTGGTGGCTCCGACTAGGGATAATGGGACTAGTTTCCCAGTGTGGGTTTTAAAATTAGATTGGGTGGTTTTCTAGCGATTGCAGTAAGGATAGTGATCCAGATGGATATTGATGGCCACCAGCCAATTCCACTTGGACCCCTACCATTTTTTCATTCAGTTTTTCAGTTTCCTTAATTGTAGCACAGTTTACTATTTTTAGCATTTTTTCAGGTCCTAAACTTCCAGAGCCGTTTTGAAGCCCTAAATGACGTTTTTTTGGAAATATACTGATAGAATTTTTTTAAAAAGAGCGTATTTTCCGTCGTAGTCCTCGGAGAGATCTTGCCAACAAGGTATCATGCATGCCAAACGGAGATAATATGACCAAGTCATGACCCCGAGAAGTTGGTTGTCCAACTAACCCTAATGGGGCCCATAAACTCTTGGTGTTACATCTCCTCGAGTTAGGGTTTTGGTTGTTTAGGGTTTGCTCTTATTGTTCAATAATAAAAAGGCCCTTGAGCCTCATTGTAAGGTAGTTTTAGAGGCATGTAGTTGCCACATCTCTTCTCAGGGATAAGCTACCATCGCCCGAGCTAGTTTATTTCCACTCCTGTTACTAGGCATATTTCAGTGTTTTACATTAATGAAAAGAAGTATTATTTCTGCTGCACCTCTGTATTTATGGTTATATCTGCAGTTTTTTGTGTTCTTGTTTAAACCTAGATCAGTGGTATCAGGCGGTCTGCTCTTTTTCTGTTTTTCTTTGCATGTCCCCAACGAGGTCGAGATATAAGGAGTTAGGGCTTGAATTGGTCGAACCTTTGCAAGACCAGCCTCGCAAATCCTGACGGCCTCCCATGGCAGATGGAAGGAAAGATGAGGGGGCAGGAGATCCTATCAAAATCTTGCTTGAAGAGGCCCTCGAGCAATAAAGGAACACGATAATGGACAACTTTGCCCAAATCCTTCAGCGGCTACCCAGGGGCGACACATCTACTTCAAGCAGCTACTCTGGAAGCACCACACCCTTTAAGGTACAAATTAACTTTGACATTCCCACATTTTAGGGTCAGATAGATGTAGACAACATAGATAAATGGTTAAATTTTCTAGAAGGGTATTTTTATGTTCATGATTTTTCCAGACAGGAAAATATTATTTTCGCTCCTCTCAAAGCTGCCCCACGTCAAGGATTGGTGGGAAACCTACTGCGAGCAGAAGGAGGAAAGTACGACCTTACTATTTTCATTCGTACCCACTTGGAATTCATTCCGAGATGCCATCAAGGAGTAGTACTACCTTGTCAGAAGCTATGAGGATAAATACATAAAGTGGACCACACTGCAGCAGGGAAGGGACCAAGACGTGCCAGAGTTTACCAATATTTTTCATACCCTTCACAAAAGGTTGGGTATCAAGGATACTAAGCAGCATTTGGTACTCAACTACTGCAGCTGCCTACATAGGTACATCCAGGATGAGATGGAGTTTCAGGACATCTCCTCGCTTGACATGGCATGTCGATACGTTGTCAAGATCGAGCAAAAGTTAAACATAAGAAGAGAGAATTTCGATTTGTGAATCCAAAGCAAGGGAAAGGTGCCCCCAAACCACAGAACAAAAGACAAAGCCAAGGCAGGGTGGCCCAGGACAGCCTACCAAAGCCACAAGCAAAGAAAAACACCGCGAAGCTGAAGAAGGAAACGGGAAAGTGGTGTGAGTTCCATAAGAGATCCACTCACAATACAAGTGAGTGTCGGGCCAAACAGTCACTAGTGGCTGAGCTAAAGGCTTCAAAATCAGATGCATGTTTCGACTTTGAGTCAAAACCCGACAAGGGGAATGACAAAGGGAAGCAGATTATTGATGTGGATCCCAACGCCACCATTGCCGCCACAAAGATCCAGAAGGAGGAACCCGAAGATCTAGAGGAGGAGGAGCGCCTCTTCCACTCCTAGATGTGGATAAAGGGTTCTCTGCTACAGTTCATTGTCAACAACATGATCTAAAAGAACCCCATTTCGACAGAGGTCATGAAGCGGCTAGGCTTACCGACCACAACACATCCCCAACAGTACACCATCGGGTGGCTTCACTAAGGACAGGATCTTTGTGTGAGCCAACAGTGTCGCCTTCCATACAACATCAAGCCCTTGGCGTTGCTCCCCTTGATGTTTGTGATGTATTATTAGGAAAACCATACTTGTGGAAGAGACATGCTATCTATGAATCAAGGCCTCGTGTTGTTATTGTTACTTTGGGAAATAAGTTGTACAAGATACCGGAGGTAGCACCACCTATCGCCATCTCTTTGGTTACTATAAAACAATGCAGTAAGCTCATTTCCAAAACCGGGAAATTTGTTTTCCTGATGATATGCCCTTAGGGAAAGAAGAAGATGGTGGCCACGACCTCCAGACAGGGCCCCTCCACATGACAACTATAGATGGAAAAGGTCATGGAGGAGTACGAGGATAGCTTCGCCTCCCCCGTAGGGGTTCTTTTGTAATACCAAGTCAAGCATTCCATCGATCTGACCCCAAGTGTGCCATTTCCTAATGGACCAATCTATCGATGCTTCATTCTGGAGAACGACGAATTTAAGAGGTAGAATCAGGAGCTGCTGCAGAAAGGTCACATATGACCGAGTTCATCACCCTGTGGGAGCCTGATCGTGTTGGTACAGAAGAAGGATGGGACTTGGGAGACTCTTATTGACTATCAGGCGTTGAACATGATCACTATCCAGAGTAGCTACCCGATCCCACAGATTGATGACCTTCTAGACCAACTAAAGGGGGAAAGACATTTCAGCAAGATTGACTTGAAGTCAGGATATCACCAGGTACCAATCGAACCCTCCGATGTGTGGAAGACTACCTTCAAAGCCAAGGAGGGCCTTTTTGAGTGGTTGGTTATGCCCTTCAGGTTGACGAATGCTCCTGCAACCTTCATGAGGCTGATGGATGCCATCTTGCGGCCATTCACCAACTCATTTGTAGTGGTATACTTGGATGACATCCTGATCTTCATCCAGAGTTTGGAAGAGCATCTCCACCACATCTGACAGGTTATCCAAACACTGCGACAATACAAGCTATGAGCCAATTTGGAGAAATGCACTTTTGGCATGACCCAAGTTCAGTATCTGGGATACATTATTGATGAATGGGGGGTGCATATGGATCTAGCAAAGATCCAAGTCATTCAGGATTGGTCATCTCCAACCACTCTGACAGAGCTTTGCAACTTTCTGGGTCTTGCCAATTTCTACCACAGGTTCGTGTTGGGATTTTCTCATATGACTTGGCCCTTGAGTCAAGTCACCAAGGGAGGAGCGAAAGAAAAATTCTTTTGGTCTGAATCTCAACATAAGGCATTCATAGATTTGAAACATCACCTCTGCTCGACACTAGTGCTAACATTACCAGACTTGCAACAACCATTTGAGATCGGGACAAATGCCTTTGATTATGCTATTGGGGCAGTTCTTACTCAACATGGGCATCCAGTGGCATATCACAGTGAGACACTTTCAGACACAGTCTAGAATTATCCCACTTATGACAAAGAGATGTATTCCATTGTGCAGGCTTGCCAACAATGGAAGCATTACATTTGGGGAAGGAAACAGTCATCCACACGGACCACTAGCCCCTGTAGTTCATACAGATGTATGGGAAGTTTTAGAATGATTTCCACCAGAAGTGGTACATACCTGCAACAGTTCCATTTGAATATCAAGTATAAGAAGGGCAGTACCAATAATGTTGCAGATTGTCTCAGTCGACCACCGATCATGGCGTTAACCACTGTGCTAAACTCTTGTGGGCACGAGACTTCTGATTGGCCATTTCTTTACAAAAGTAACCCAGAATTCGGCCACACATACCAGACACTCTTGGAGGGTTAGCATGTTCCTTATTTTCACCTCCAAGATGCCCTGTTATGCCACCTGGGTCACCTTTGTGTTCCTTCAAGCGAGCGTGCCAAGATGATTTGGGAAGCACACTATAGTTGGGCTATTGGGCATTTCGGGGTCGAGAAAATGGTGTCAGTACTGCAGAAGTATTTCTATTGGCCAAATCTTCGAGAGGATGTTGGGAAGTACATTAGATCCTGCATTGCCTATGCCATTGCCAAACTGACCATCAAGAAGAAATACCTCTATAATCCACTGCCTACCCCTAGTCGACCTTGGGAATCCAACTCCATGGATTACATGTCAGGCCTTCCTTCTACTAAGCATGGAAATGACTGTGTTTTTGTGGTCATTGATAGGTTCTCGAAGATGGCCATTATGGCAACCTGTAAGAAGAATATCACAACAGAAGCCACTGCTAAACTCTTCTTTAAACGAATGTAGGTACACTTTGGGATCCCATAGTATATCATCTTAGATCGGGACAATAGGTTCCTTAGTACATTTTGGTCCAGTCTCCGGTCGATGCTAGACACCAAACTCACTAAATCCACAACCCTCCATCCCCAAATTGATGGCCAGACAGAGGTTGTCAACAGGATGATCGTACAAATTCTGCCCATGTACAACTCAAAGCATCCATGCACATAGGATGAGAGCCTCCCCTATGTTCAACACAATTATAACCAGGCTCTCCATAGCTCGACTGGCCACAACCCTTTTCAGGTGGGCTTGGGATTCCAGCCACTGTGTCCCATTGATGTGGCCATGCCTTTTGCAGCTACTTAGGTTGATGCGGCTCATGTCTAGTCTAAAACAGATAAGGCAAACAACTTCATTGAGCACATCCAACATATCCATGCCATTCTGGAGAAATCAAATGGAAAGTATAAGCAACGACATGATCAACATCGGGTGCCACACAAGTTTCAGGTGGGCGACAAACTTTGGCTGCATTTGCAAAAGGAACGCCTTACCAGAGCCTATCAAAAACTCAGACCACTCCGATATGGTCCTTACACCATTACCAAGGCTGTGGGAGACAATGCATTTGAGCTCAACATTCCCCTATTCCTTGGCCTGCACCCAGTGTTCAATGTGGATTTCCTTTAGCCATACTTTCCACCATTACTAGACACATTCGACATTGCAAAACATCTCACACTAACAAAGTTAAATCCAGATTGCATGGAACAAGTTGCAACTGATCGGATCATGGATATGTAGATCAAGCACACTCACCAGTAGAATATTCAATTGTATTGAGTTGTCAAAGCAGGCCAACTCCTTCACCAGGGAAAGTAGATAACCAGGGACCAAGTTCAACAAAAGTTTCCTCATATCATGGAGGAACTCAACACAATGGGGACCATTGCTTCCTAAGGGGGGAGGAATGATCCAGGTGGATATTGGTGGCCATCTACCAATTCCACTTGGACCTCCACCACTGTTTCTTTTAGTTTTTCAGTTTGCTTAATTGTAGCACAATTTACTATTTTTAGCAGTTTTTTGGGTCCTAAACTTCCGGAACCATTTTGAGGCCCTAAACGACATTTTTTTTGTCAATCTACCAATGTTTTTTTTTATTTTAAAAATCATCTTTTCCGTCGTAGTCCTTGGATAGATATTTCCAACGGGGTATCATATGCATCAAATGAAGATAATATGACCAAGTCACGACCCCGAGAAGTTGGCTGTCCAACTAACCCCAACAGGGGCCCATAAAATCTTGGTGTTACATCTCCTTGGGTTAGGGTTTTGGTTGTTTAGGGTTTTCTCTTATTGTTCAATAATAAAAAAGGCCCTTGAGCCTCATTGTAACGCAGTTTTAGAGGCATGTAGCCGCCACATGTCTTCTCAGGGACAAGCTACTATCGCGCGGGCTAGTTTATTTCCACTTCTGTTACTAGGTATATTTTAGTATTTTACATTAATGAAATGAAGTATTATTTCTGCTGCATCTTTGTATTTATGATTATATCTGTAATTTGTTGTGTTCTTGTTTAAATCCAGATCAGATAGTGATAACTAAATGGCCTATTCTGTCATGCAAATCTCTAGCTAACTTAATCTAATATAAACTTAGGTATTTCCAGGTGATATGTGATCTAAAAAGATATCTATTTGACATGTGATAATAAAGATCAATCATGCATTAAACAGAGGGGATAACATGTAAAGATAATTTATTTGACTAAATAGTTAGTCAAAGAAATGTATAAACTATATCGCATATATCTAATGATTATAAATGAAAATAAACAATTTTAGCTAGGCATCATACAATAGTGCAATTAATGCTTAACAAAAAGAACATATCTCATATACAATTCATGAAAATGAAGTGTTATTGCTAATTAAACAGAAACATAACTAATCATACAAGGTAGAAGTACCATATGTGTGAAATTATGCTCATTTGACTAATGACATAGATCAACTCCTTTCTTCAGATTAAATTATCTTCCAAGTATACAAAGGAAAGTAGTTTGATATTTAAAAGAAATGATGATGTTCCATAATTTCATCAAAGCATTCACAAAATTACAGAAGTGTATTCTTTGCAAATGTTTTTGATAAAATTCTGGACCCTTCTCTAAATGCATGAGAAGGGTATAAATACTATTCTAACTAATGTTCAAAAATAAATTATACAAAAATTTGAGGAGGTTCCAAACAACCTTCCTCCTAACTAGTTAAATAACTCTAAAAATAAAAGTGACTTGACGAGTAGAGGTTATGATGATGACTTGTTGTCTACCAACTTCTCTTTTAAATCACATATATCGACCATCGGTTTGACTTGAGGAGGTGCCCCAAACCATGTTCTGACTTGTCCTACAAAAATAGCATCTGTGAGAGGTGGAAGCATCCGCTAAGTTGAATGGAGTGAGCATTTAAGGGTCATGATTTTGTTATGTGGCTTGACGAGGTATTGCCAATATGCCTCCCAGTCAGTCTTTGCTAACTTTACGATCGCTTCCCTTAGAATTTCCGCTCTTTCTTTCGAGCTTTTATGCAAGTCATTTAGATCGGGCACTATTTTCGGGTTGCCTTCTTTCACTAGGTTGGTGGAATACAAAGTGTGGTTTACCACTTTTACTATGTTCTTCAACACCCCGACTGCTAATTCAGCTTGTTTGATCCTCACATCCCAATCCGTGAATAGAATGTCCTTATGTGTCTCCTAGATCTAAGGAAGATTAGCCCTCCTTCCCTCTTCTGTTTCTTTCCACTGGATGAATTCTGAGATTCTTTTGTTTAGATCAGTAAATTCAGTCCTTTGGTCAATTTCCTTATCTATTAGTTGGTCATTGGCGATCAAATAAGGAGCGATATGTGACATCTTTTGGAAAAATTGTTCTTTCTGTTTTAGTAGGAGGGAATTTAGCTCTAGTGCCTCTTTGATGAATTCCTCGACAGTAGGGACATCTTCATATTTTTCCATGGCCTCTTGCAATTCTTGAACTTGCACGTTCTTTACAGAAATTTCTGCTTCATGGCTTATCTTTAACACTTCCATATTCTGTTGTAATTGAGCGATTTGTTCAACAACTTGTTGGTTCACATTTTCTTTTTCAACTTGTAGCTATTGCTCGAGCTGCATTATCTCCTCGTCCTTTTCCCTTAAAAAAATAGATATATCGATAGCTTTATCCATGGTGGCAGTTGCATATGCCCCTGTAAACTGCAACAGTCTAGTCAAGGTTTTAGCTGGATTGGAAGGAATATCCTTCCAGACTATGTCCATCGGCTCATTCCCAAGTGGGATCTTGGGTGTCTCTATCCTCCTTCTTTTCCTCTGTCTCCTTACTACAATCTTATGAAGTGGGCTATAGAACACATCTAAAGGAGGAATTTTAGTCACCTTCAGGACAATTTTTGATGTGTGCAAAGCAGGAATGATTTATGTCTGTTGCCAACTTGTCTCTTGATCATCCATAAGCTCAGACTCTATGATCTTCTGGGTATGCAGAGGAGTGTGATATTCCGTGGTTTCCTGAACATATGTTGTCTTAGGAGTGTCTTGTAGTTTTTTTATTGAATTGATCCCACTCCTGCTCAAAACTGCTGCTTTTGATCTCAAAATTGGTATCTTTAGTTGGGTTGCTCATACCCTGCTTTTTGGTTGACCTCCTACTGGATTCCGCTGTATTCTCGGTGTCTTGGGCCCTCCCTCTATCCAGTGCCTTCCCTATATCCACTTGAGACTATATGCGAGAATTAGGTCCCTTGTTGTTGACAGTCACACTGGGTGTAGGCTTGTCCTCGATTTTTAACAAATGCAATAGAATTATTTCGAGCCTTTTTTTTCTCCTAAAAGCTTTCAAAATATTCAGGACCCATATTTTCCTTTGCCCAATTGAACGCTTATTTGAAGGATTCAGCTGACTGTAAAAGGTCTTTAGAATTATTAGCCTCATGTTTAAAAGGCTTGATCTTTATTTCAGTAGTAATGTTATGTGCTAGTTTGTCTGGATCAAATTTCCTTTTCGGAAAAGTATGGAGCCTAAGGATTTCTAGGCTTACTGACTCCTTGGTTGCATGGTTAAAATTTTCTAATGAAAAGGAACCACACCGAATAGGAAAATATGGCCATAATGACTTTTTGTTCTCTTTTATGGTCTTGGTCAAGCCTTTTCCCACAGTCTGGTGGGTTATTTCTCTTGTTAATAATTTATCAGAGACATACAAAGGGAGGACATGCGGGTTCGCTGTACTGCCCAAAACCCTGATGTATGTAAACCATTCTTCAACAAAATACTTGCCCACTACGAGAAGGTCTGTAGTGGCTTCTTTGGAAAACCTAGGGGCTTTATTATTAAAAATTAATTGATGTAATGGGAAAATAAAAACATGGCATATTTTATAAAAATGGGGTATATAATGGGATTCCCAAATTTGTTTATGGCTGAGATGGATAGAGTAGGGGTCCCGCAAGGTCCATTTCCAACCCATGATTGGAAATTTAGTGTAGAAACAGATGGCATCGATGATGTAGGCACTGAAATAGAATGGAGGAAGGTTCTCTACGGAGGAGGATCTCTTCTGACGATACTCGGTGATGGCAGTGGCTAGGTTATGAGATAGGATAGTGGTCCCATTCATAATGTTGGAATTGACACATGCATCAATCAAAGGAATCCATTCTATAAAAAACTTAGCATTGTTAGTTAATCCATATAGCCTACATAACATAGCAGCTGCATAGTTGTAGGGGTTTGCTAAGGAGGCTACAAGATACATACCTGTTTTTTCAAATTTGAACTTGTTCCCTAGTACCCTCCAACCCTAGATCATCTTGAAAGGTTCTTCATTTTTCTTTGCAAAGTTGGCCAGGTATGACTTGTCATATATTTCCAGAGGGTCAAGTATATGGTACATTTTCTTCAGGTCTTCAGCTTTGAATGACCCCATGAGCTCGATCCTCGAGTTCCTGAATTACCTGTCTTCAATAGTGATATTTTCCACCACCCACCTAATCATATTGGTATAGGCTAGGATCTTCGCTCTCGCTCCTATTCTGTGAAGGAAAGAACAAGCAACATATTTGAATTAGACTCCCAAAGGTTTTATTGAATTAGTCGTTGCCTTTACGACAATAATTTTGGGATGCTTATCCTCAAGCCTGTTGTATATGACTTCCCATGTTGTTGCTCCCCCATCAGCACTGCAGACTATATCAGAGAATATATGAGACATTTTTGATAGCTCAGACTCTGTAATGCTCTACTTTTTCTGCTTTTGCATCACCTTCTGCAATGACATGTTTTTGAAGCTTTCCTGAAATGAAAGAGATATATCAGTGTAAACGATATAGGGAAATTAAGGCTGAAAGCTCTCTAAGATGGCTTTGAATTGTGGGAGGATTTTGAATGAGATATTCATCGTTAACTAGCCATAATTTGAAACATCATTATTTCTTCTTGGGCTGCTAAACATTAATTACCCTATCAAACAGTTCATTTTTTTATATTAAAACACAATAACTTCCCACTCTTCGTGCTTTATTCGCGCATCACAACTTTTAAACGTTATAATATAACATTGCCTACTTATAATGCAAAATCCGATTGCAAAAATCACAATATCGCATT
>APFE030224190.1:4460-16371 GCA_000404065.3 Pinus taeda | reverse complement strand
CATCAGTGAACCCGCAAGCTGCCGATACATAGTAACTTCTGCTACTTCTCCTGAAGTAGCATCCTCCTTCCTCCAGTTACTTGCTAGAGGAGTCTATATGGGCTTGCACTTCTCCATGTGGAATCTCCTGAGTATCTCATTAGCATACTTGCCTTGAGACACAAACAACTCCCCATCCTTCTGCCACACTTCCATGCCTAGAATATACTGCATGAGACCCATGTCTTTCATCTCGAACTCTCTTGCAAGGTCTTCCTTGCGAGACATGATCAACTGATCATCACATGTCAATATAAGATCGTCAACATAAAGAACAATGATCAACTGCTTAACTTCTACCATGATGTGGTACAAGTTCGCATCCGCTTCACTCTTTGTGAAGCCCAACCTGGTGAAGTAGTTGTCGATCCTTGTGTACCAAGCATGAGGTGCTTGCTTCAGCCTGTACAAAGCTCTCTTGAGTCGGCACACATGCGACTCACGATCGAAGGTCTCAAAACCTTCCCGCTACTCTATGTACATCTCTTCCTCAATCTTTCCATTGAGGAATGCAGTCTTCACATCCATTTGATGGATCTTCCAACCCATCTGTGTTGATAGTTCCAACATCGATGTGATAGATGAGTACCTTGCTACAGGAGAAAAAGTCTCATCATAGTCGATCCCCTTGAGCTGTGAGAAACCACGAGCAACAAACCTTGCCTTATGTTTCTCTACACTACCATTAGTAGCTTGCTTTACCTTGTAAATCCAACGGGAACTCACAACTGACTTGTTCTCCGGTCTTGGAAACACATCCAAAACACCATTCCGAACTATGGAGTCATACTCCTCCACCATAGCATCAACGCAAATTGGCTACTGCATTGCTTCCTTGAAGGAAGATGGCTCGGTCTCAAAACATTCCCCAACAAGGGCCATGTATCTAGTGTACCTATTAGGTGACCTCCCATGTCTGCACTAAGAAGATGGTTCTCCCACATTCTCTCTCGCATCTGACAACAATCTGTCAGCTTCTCTCGTGCACTTCCGCCCATCTCTGGAAGACTCTATATGAGTGGATGTCTTGACTCCTGGAACCTCTACATGCGGCTGCTCTGCATCAATATGAGGCTCCTCCTTCTTAGGAACCAAAAGTTCCTCCACAGCCTGTAGTTGGAGTTCCCTCTCAAGGGAAACTCACATGGCCTTCTGCTCATCAAACTTAAGATCTCTGCAAACCGCTGTCCTCTGACTGGTAGGAAAATACACCCGATACTTGTGGGGTGTATCAGTGTACCCCACAAGTATCCCCAATTCTATTGTCGGCTCTAGTTTCTTCTTGGCATCCTTGGTCACATGGCAATAAACCGATGAGCCAAAGATCCTGAAGTGACCCACATCTAGTCTATTCCTGGAGAAAGCTTCCTCTAGTGTCCTCATCCCAAGTATGCAACGCGGGATTCTATTCTACAAATAGACCACTATGTTACATGCATCAACCCAAAAATGAAGTGGTAGGCCTTGGTCATGCAACATCGCCTGAACTGCCCCCAAAATCATTCTATTCTTCCTCTCGGCCACCCCATTCTGCTTTGGGTCATGAGGTGTTGTCAATTCCCATTTAATTCCTTCGACTGCACAGAAGTCCTTAAACTCTTGAGAGACATAATATCCACCATTGTCGCTTCTTAAGGCCATGATCTTCTTTCATGATTCTTTCTCAACCAAGGATTTGAACTCACAAAACCTTGAGAAGGTTTGATCCTTCTTCTACATGAAATAGATCCAACATTTACGAGAAAAATCATCAATGAAAATCACATAATACCTTTGTTTAGCGGTGGAGGCTGTCGATAATGGTCCACACACATTTGTATGAACTTGCTCCAAGATTGCTTTAGCTCGACTATCTCAATCATGAAAGGAAGATTTTGCATACTTACCCAAGGTACAACCTTTGCATGTGTCCTCTTGCTCAAGTTTACCTTTGCGAAGTCTGGTAGAAATCTGCCGCATTATCTTCAAGGCCCCATGATGCAAGTGGCCCAACCTCCTATGCCATAACTCGCCAATATCTTGGCTTTGCACCAATTCTGATTTGGAACTCAATGCAACACAGTCATCTACCTCTAGGTTGTAGAGTTTCTTCACTCGAATCCCATTCCTCTTGGTCTGACCAGTGGCTGTGTGTCTCAGGAATGTCTTTCCTTTACTGAAGACTACATTGTAACTTCTGTCTTCCAACGTCGCGACCAATACCAAGTTTTTCTTCAGTCCAGGCACATACTTTACATTAGTCAGGGTGAAAAGAGCGCCATTCTCCCTCTGAAACACAACCGTACCTTCACCTGAAACACGGTACTTTCCATCATTGCCCATCTCTATGCGCATCTTGAGGTCTTTCTCCTCCAAGGTACTGAATAAACTCTTATCACCAGTCATGTGGAATGAGGCTCCATTGTCTAGGTACCAAACACAACCCACCATTGATTAATCCATGCATGCGATGAGGGTAAAACCCAATTCAAACTAAGAGGCCAGTACCTCACCTTCTTATCCTTTCGAGGATCCCTTCTTGGATTTCTTCAATGGCAATTAGTTGCATAATGACCCACCTCATGACAATTAAAGCATCTCACTTTAGATTTGTCAATCTTCTTCCCACCATGGGAAGAACTTAGTTTGGAATGGGAAGCCTTCCCTTTCCCTTTCCTCGCCTTACCTGCTAAGGCTATATTTTCTTCATCATCATGCTTAGATGAACCATCTTTGATGCTCCTCCTGATCTCCTCCTGCATCAGATCCGACCAAAGTCATTCCCAATCTAGTAGTTTCTCTCTTCCATTCATTGAGTCCTGGCATCTATGCCAACTCTTAGTAAGACCGAGGAGAGTAAGACTCACCATATCATCATCGGTTGTCGTGATTCCTACACTTCCAAGCTCATCTCTGCAAGTGGTGAGCTTGTTGAGATATGTAGAAATCGTGTCACCCTTTTCAAACTTGATTTTCCAAAGCTTTTCCTGTAGCGCTAGCTTCTTATGGTCACTGATGCTTTGATATAGGTCCTTCAATGTCTTCCACATTGAAAATGGAGTCTCCTTCCCATGGATACTCGAGACAATATGGTCTCGAACTCCCTCCAGAAGAATCCTCCTCGCTCTTGCCACACACTTCTTCCATTCCACCAATTCTTGGGAATTAGCTGGTGTTGGCTTGGGGACTTCTTGATCAATGAAGTCCTTCAAAACATTTTCTTTTAATACTGCTTCCATGCGATCCTTCCATTCTATGTAATTCAAGCTGCCATCCGGGGCATACTCGAGTCTCAAGCCATTGAACACCATTGGTGAATTTTGAGGTGTGAAAAGAAATCAATTTTGTACCTGCAATCAAGAACTTCAAACTTCAAAATTTTCCCTCCTCAGTATGTTGTTCATAGCTTTGATCACCTTTGCTCTGATACCAGTAGAAATTCTCACTGTAGATTAATCTAATTATGTAATTTACTAAAGCAAAATACTTAATCTACTTCTACCATCAAACTTGCGGAAGCTTAATCGATTTTGAGAAAGATCAAACAGAACACATATAACAGAGAAGAAGAATCACACATGAAACACAGAAGAATACTATGGGGAAAGCCTCAGCTAAAAACCCCGCTATCTGTATTATCATACAAGTGGAAATATCTCAGGATTACACAAATCTTTAGCTCTCACAACTATCCAACTCTTAGTACAATCCCTCAATGCTGCTCATAGATAGAATATACAACACATATGCCTTTCCCTCAGTCGTCCAAGCCTCCTATTTCCTTGCGCTGTTTTCCCTTGGTGCTCCTGCTCTAACCTTGTGTGACACTGATCTCACATATTGCTCCAACACACTGTAAAATTGCACAATCCTCAAGGAATAAAAATCCTTTTGCATACAAGAGATTTTCTTATAGGAAAATTCTAGCAATTGATATTACATTTTCCCTGCCTTTAATCTCAACTGGGTCTTTGTCTGAATTGACATGCATGAGTTATTTATGAGAGAATATTCAGTTATCTGGAGAACACTAGTTGCATGCATGAATGCATTAACTAATTGAACTCACAATCAGTTCCACAAATTGTTTGGAACTAATCTAACTGGACTTAACTGAACTAACTAATTACAACTCAAATACAACTCATCCTTATCTCCTTAGTAAGGGATAACTTAATTTAAGGGATAATTGTTGCATGACTTCTCAAAGACTTCCAGTTTGAATTTCTCCAACTAATTAACTGAGGATGAATTAATTAATTATTTTTCAAACAGCTGGTGAGACTAAATTCAAATTTTAATTCTCAATTTTAATTCAAGGAAAAATTAAAATTGAAATATATCCTGAGATGTTGTGAAGTAGGAAAGTTTTCCCTCTGCGGACAGAGGCAACCCCTCTAGCCCTAGAGTGGGTCTAGTCACAGCAAGGATAAAACAACAATTAATTCCCTTAAATAGTGATCGTTGGAGGCCTACCTCAAACTGGTAGTTGATGAAGTTCCGTTGCACTGCTCCAGCTTCCGTTTCCTTCTCCTTAATGAGAAATCAACTTGAAACACCACAAGGAAACAACAGAGCACGTAACCGAGAACAACAATGATCTATTTACTCATAAAGTCAAGAAGTCATGAGCTATCAAGTAAATTACATACAAGACATAGGAAATCATCATTGGTTATATTAATAATAAATCAAGAGCAAAGCTTACAACCAAGTCTTGGCATCACAAGCCTTCTCGGAGGGTCCAACCAGTATGTTTCTTCAACCATTCACTCTCAAAGATGGGTCTCCCAAACAACAATATATCTCTTTCTCATTCACAAGCTTTAACACAAGGTCAAGGGCACTCCACACCTTCTTGCAAACTATGTAGCAATCCCACACTTGTCACACCCACACCAAAACTATCTACCAAACTCAAAAGCAGCAGCAGCACTGTACAACCAAAAGAACTAGCAGATCATAGCAATGGTGAGTGATTTTATAGGAGAAGGAGTCTCCATGAAATGAGGGATAGGGAGCTTATCCTCATGGCAAGCAACACAAAAGACAGAACTGCCATCCCAGAGGGGGAAGGGTGGCCCAAACTTACCCAACAACCAGGTCTAGAGACATCCAGAAGGCCGACTGTTGGAACAAATTTGCCCAATCTAGATCATCGCTGGTTGTTAACTAAGTTTTAGCGCCGACATCGCTAGGAAGCAATGTATGAAAACCTACCATCGCTAAAGATAGTTATTAGCCTCGTGCTGGGGCTTGAAATCCAACCATCATGGGAAACAGGGATACTCCCGCGACAGAGTCGCGACAGGACTGTCTATGATGGGGGTTCGTCACATGTATTAAGTGTATTCTCACGATGAGGCAAAATAACTTAGGAAATGAGGGTCAATTGGAAAAATTAGAGAACATTTGTTTAATATGAGCATGTTTATTTGACACATGACACAGTAAAAGGACTGGGGTGAAGGCAGTGACAAATTGTGTAACAAATGCCCCCTAAAGCATGAAGCCCGAGAGAGTGGGAGGGGTGAAATGCTTAACGAAACTGTCTGAATTGGAACACCACCTAGAAGAACATGTAGGTGTAAGTACAACTGATATCTCTGATAGTGAAATACATGTAGTCTAAGCATGGGCGCAGCCATCCAAAAGACATACGAACTTGGTCTGTAGTATGGACGCAGCTACCCAGCTAATAAGACCATGATAATGATAAACATATGGTTGCAACCATCCATCAAAGAGTCATGTATGTAATCACAAACCAATCCACGCAACGTGAACGTGTGTAATCTTAGTTCGGGGTCTTGAAACCCAACCAATCATAGTAAAAATTCTAGCATGTGAACCAATGTGCTAAAGTCGAGCATGATAGAAAGTCACTTGATTACGTGCCAATGATGAAAACAATTAACAAGCACGAGAGAAAACCACCAATAATGCCAATGGCTCTCAGGGTACTGCCTAGTACAATCCACCAAGTGTGAAAAATGAGCTGAAGTCGAACACTCGTGGAATCACCCAATCAACAACCAATGATGAAAGTCTATCATCAGGCGCGAAGAACTTGCAATTGGGGCATGCAAGCTCCAAGGTACCAAAAGGAATCTCTAGACCAATCTCTTGGATAATGAGCTGGCGTTTACAGGAGACGATCCATCGCAGAAGGGCCATAATGTTTCCCTCATCAATGACATGAGATAAGGAACAAGTGGTAGATGGTGAAGCAGAGTATCATAGGAGGAGGTAAGGGTGTGAACTCTAGAAGGATTATACTCTTGAACATGTCGGCAACACAACTCTGGGAGGTGGTAGCATTTTGGTACCAAGGGATCGAAGGCTCGATGGAGACAACATGGATAAGATGGAATGAGGCAAAAATGGCAACCCAAAACCCCGGAAGGCCAAATGATGATGTAGGGATATCCCAACCCGACAAGAAGCAAAAGTGTCAATTTTCAAGAGTGACTAGCTGCCGCAAATAACCAATGATGACTTCCAACTTTTCCCCCACCATTACTAGCGAGTACCCCAATTATTTTTGGAAACAAGTTTGAAGGGGATAGCATATGCTTGTAATATAAGTTCGACCTTCGGACGAATCCAACCTAGTGATAGTTTAACGAGCCCTAGGGAGGAGAAGCTCGAGTCTCGTCATGGTGACGAGTCCAATGTCGTGAGGGTTTAACGAGTCCGACATAGGAAAATCTCAGAGTCTTTTTCATGTTTAGAGAGTTTGAAAAATACATGGAAAAGAAAACTCTAGGGGGTCCTTTTTCGTAAATTTGTGTCTCTCGAGCCCGAAAAAGTATAAAATAGTACTCGAGAGAACTGCTTGACCATTACGATCAAGGAGTACTTTTCGTAATTAGTGACCTCGATCCAAAAAAGTAGAAAAGCGATTGAAGACACGTCGTTTCGTAACCAATATCAAACCCGAAACGACAAAGGTCCGGTGATATTTTTGCATTTATACGGTCGGAAAATAGCTCAAAGTGGACTGCCTTTTATCCTATTTAACGAGTCAAAAGGGTAAACTCGGCAATATTTTCGTCTTTTAAGTCAGAAAAGAGTGTTAAAGAATACTTTTTACAAAATATGGACCAAGTGTATACAAAGCATGACATGATCCCGACACTTGTATTTCTGCACAAAACACTTCAATTATAAGACCCATTTGACATAAAAAACAGTATATGCATGGATACAAGGGAAAAAACTCAAAAACCCTAACCAAAACCCTAAAATAAAAGGAAAAAACCCAAACCATATAGTGTAATTTTTAATTTTTTGAAAGAAACACTATAAAAGGAGGTATGGTAAGTTTTTTTTTACCATTTACCATTGTGAGTTTTAGCTTGGCATTTTGGTGTGCAAAACTGAGCGAATTCCTGAGCTTGATTCTGGCATCGACGGTCAACAATTTCGCCCGAGGTCTTCACCAAGTAAGTAATCTCTCCCCTGCGCTCCATTTCAAAGCTTTTTCCATGCAATTTGGTGGTAGATAGGTGGTTTTTGGGCGAATTTTGAAACCCAAATTCGCCTCTCAGTCGTCGCGGAAGATCCGCTTGGGTTAGCAACGACCGAGATTGTTAACACTGGATACCATCGGGATCGTCATGGGATATAGATGTACTCCGGCGACGGTCGCCGAAAAAAAGCAACGATTGACCTTGAGCCGTCGCTGTTGTTTTTCAAACAGTAGCGATGGTGCCGTAAAGTCAAAATTTTCATAATTTATATGTTTAAGCTCATGAAAAGTGTTCTAATCAATTTTTTGTCTCACGTAGGACAAAATGGCTTTTGTGTGGAAAGAGAGAACTCATGATGACAATGACGAACAAGCTTTTAATGATGTTGGGTGCTGAAGAGCCCTACTCGAGTGCGGTTTGTTAAAATTCTTCCTCACTCCTCATCTCTGAACACAACTCGACTTACTAGAGCTGATAATCCGCTCCTGGAACCCAATGGACAGGAAGTTTGTCATCCAGGGCAAAGACATTGAATTTGATGCCACAGACATATATTTTCTAACTGAATTGTCTTGCCGTGGCGAGAGGCCGATCTTAGTGGGCCAACGAGTGCAAGGCGAGACTTTAGACACACTGATAACACAGGTGTGCCCAGGGGCACGCAAATTAGCCACTAGCGGGAAATTACAAATCCCGACAGTGGAAGACTTAACTCTTCACTTCGTAATGTTCATTGTGACGAGAACGGCGGGCTCCCAAGCCCAACATGAGGCAAGAAAGACCCACCTCCGGTTAGCTCTCGAGTGCCTTAACTCGACCATGTATAACAGGGCCAAGGCAATGGCTGTCAACATGAAGAGACAACTGACGAGGTGCCACCACGAGGAGACGAAATAGTTTGGGTATGGATCTATCTTGATCCCGCTCATGTTGGAGTGGGTACCAATTCTTCAGCTACAGGACATGGAATTATACGTGCCTAGGCCACGAGAGACCCGCATCACTCACTGGGCACATGTCATGCCGCGAGGGGGCGGTGACCGAACGGTATCATGGGGCATGTTGTTCCGAGAGTGGCTAGACCGGCAAAAGGTCATAGTCGAGGACTGGCCATATGCAGGCACAGATTTACGTGGAGACCTCGAAATGCTACTTCTTGCGGGCAAGCAGTGGGACGAGGGAGGTAAACACTTGATCGAAACAACACACTATTTATGTTTTGATTTTTATGATGTTTTTGGATTTTATCATGCATATGTCTTAATAATGTCTCTTTTGTTACTTGTAGATGTGGGACCAGAGAGGCCGGTAGGACTAGCTCCCGAGGCACGGAGGGACCCACAGGGCAACATGGAGCTGGCCCTGGTTTGCCCTGGTGGCAATGCGGTGGAGGAGATAGCCCGTAATCTTGAGGGCTTGACGGACGGGATCCCGGATTACAAGGGGATCGAGGAGGTCCCTGTAGAGTACTAGAGACATACTGTCGGAGTGCCACCTAGGGTGCATAAGCTATTGAGATGAGTGCACGAGTAGTGGTCTACTATACGGAGCAGAACCCACCACAGTAGATACCTAGGTTTTACTTTCTACTGATTTTTTGAGAGACATATGTCTCAAATATATGGAGAGCACTGACTCTATTTTTGACATATACACTTATTTTTTGAGCGCCTCGGTGCGCCACACGAGATATATGTATATACATATTTCTATGGTTCATTATTGTGTTTTGAATGCTTCTATACAATTTTTTGATTACAAGTTGCGTAAATGTCTGTCTAATACATGATTTGCTAATGCATCAGTCAATGTGTTTAATCTTCTTGGATTGTGTTGATATGTAATAAAATCAAAGTTCCTTTCCAATAATTTAACATGTAAATAAAACATTAAAATCTGATGATCTTTGATGGAATAACGCCCGTTAAGCTGGTGGACAACAAGTTGAGAATCCAAATTCACAACCAATGCACGAATATCGAGGTTGACAACCTCGGTCAGTAATTCATTGATAACGCTATATTCAACGACATTGTTTGTGGTGCAACCTAGACAAACGCCTTGAAGGTCTACTAAATCACCATGAGGATCGTAGATCACCCACACCGCAGAAGAAAGGTTCCGAGTACTGCAGCAGGCACCATTAGCGAGACCAACGTAAGATGTGCCAGACATTTGCACAAGAATCAAAAGACACAATAAGCGGAAATTATGCCTACACAGCAAGCCAAACATGAAAACAAACACTGACAACACACCTGCTAAAAACACATGTATGTACAAATCAGATGCACGAGATTCATGCACAATATTTTTTTAGATAAAACCCATTTCGGGGCTTATCTAGAGGATTCCCTTTGTAATCGATCAGCTCATAGTCCCCTTTTTTCAAAACACGTTTTACAATGTAAGGCCCATGCCACATAGGATCGAATTTGCCTTTCCCCAGCTTATCATTTGCTTGATTATAGAGTAGGACTAAGTCTCCTTCAACGAAAGAACAGGGATGGACAGCTTGGTCGAAGTGAGTTTTCAATCTCTTCTTCTGTGCTTCAATGGCTAGAGAGGCTAGTCGACGGGTCTCGTCTAACTGCTCTAGGTAAAGAAGGTTTTCTTCTACCGGAGTAGTGTTTGGGATGAATTTGATGGCTAATTTAATATAAGGGATCTCACACTCAATCGGAAGGGTAGCCTCCAGACCGTAAACCAATTGGAACGGGGTGAAATTGGTGGCATCCTTCATTGAAGTTTGGTAGGCCACAAGGCGGAAAACAACATCAAATGCCAGTTGGACTTGTGCATGCCAATGGTGCATTGAAGCATCATGACCAAAACTTTGTTGACAACTTCCACTTGGCCATTGGCCTAAGGATAATACGGTGTTGGTGTATCATGCCGCAAGCCCAGCTGGGTTGTTAACTCAGTCATCATATGATTACGAAAATGTTTGCCGTGATCAGTGATGATAGCCTGAGGGACTCCGAATCGTGAAATGACATGATTGAATAAAAATTGCGTTGTTGTCTGACTGTCATTGGATAGCGTAGATATCGCCTCGGCCCATTTCAGGAAATAATCGACGGCAACAATGATATACCCATGCCCCCTGCCCGAGCGAGGGTTACAGGTCATATAATCAATACCCCATTTAGAAAAAGGGCCGATGGTAATGACAGGGTGCAAAGGAGTAGGACGCGCGCGCATCTTCCGTTGGTAGATTTGGCACTCATGACAAGAGCGGAGGACAAGAATGCAATCCTTAAAAATAGACGGCCAAAAAACCAGCATGGAGGATCTTCTCAGTATGACCACCACACACGCCAGAGTGGCAGTCATTTAGAACTCGTTCGGCTTCGTCGAACGTCTAACATCAGCGGAAAATAGAGTCAGCGCAGAGATGGTACAGGGTGTCCCCAATAGTATGATAAGGTTGAGAATGATGGCAAATCCTTCGCCGAGCATCCTTGGACAAATCTGGACGAAAAGAGGATGTTTGAAGATAGACAATAATATCCCTGTACCAAGGATCGAGGGTGCTAATCAAGTACAGAGATTCATCTGGAATATGGTCCTCTAACTGAGAGGGCGCGGTAACAGATGGTAGGGAGCAAAGCAGCTCAACAAAGACGAGGGACTTCTTGGAATTGGCTGTAGTAAACTCCAAGTCGAATTCTTGAAGGATGACAATCCATTTTGAGTATTTTCCCCCCAGTAACTAACGTGACAAGATGTACATCATTGGGTTGCAATCAGAAATCACCATTGTGGTGCGCAATAAAATATAGTGGCGGAAATGTTGGATGGCACAAACGGCGGCCAATGCCAACTTCTTGACATAGGCATATCGAGTTTTCGTATCAAGTGAATTGTGACTGAAATAGTAAACGACATGCTTAATACCATCATCATCGTCTTGGACTAGAACAATGCCGATGGTGCCATCAGCAGTGGCTAAATAAAGAGTGTAGTCACGGTGATAATCAGGCGGACGTAACAACGGAGCAGAAACAAGGAGGGCTGTTACATAGTAATTTGTCACTGTCTCCCTGTCAGTCTTCCTACTATGTCATGATTCCAAGTTAATCATGCTCATGCTCTCTAATGTTGCCAAATGACCCACTTTGGCAAATTTTTGTTATCAACGCGACTTTTGTCAAAATAACCGCGCTGATGGGCGCTCCATAGCAGACCGAACGCGCTGCCAGCGCGGAAGTACACCTGTTTCCCGCGCTGGTCGAATTTGATGAGCCAGCGCGTCTGTTATTCATATCTGATCGCATTGCCATGAAATTATTTGTTATTCAGCTGCGATGTCAGCGCACCAGTGCAGTTATGGACCCGTGCTGATCCAGTTTGGGCGAGTTTGTTCTAACAGCCGGCCTTCCAGATGACTCCAGACCTGGTTGTTGGCCTTGTAA
>APFE030224185.1:10004-20914 GCA_000404065.3 Pinus taeda | reverse complement strand
CCCTCCAAATACTAATACTAATGAAAACTGTTGTGCCCTTCATACAATGGAAAATTGATTCAAAAGAAATTATTTTCGAGTTGAGGAGGTTACCCCGGGAAAAATTTTTGTGCCCTCCATACAATCGAAAACCCTAGGAACAACTGTTGCACACTCCATACAATTGAAAAATGATTCAAAAGAAATTATTTTCGGGTTGAGGAGGTGACTCCAGGAACAACTAAGGAGGTGCATGAGGTGGATATAGAGGAGGCTATAGAAGAGGTAGGAATGGCATTGGAGAGGATCTAGAAGCTAAAACATACATGAAAATTTTTCCTGCAGTTTCTACACCCTATCTTCAAAGAGCTATTTTTAAGAAAACAAACTGAAAGCTAAAACACATGCCTGTTTTAGGGAAAAACTATGGAATATCGGCCTCATAGAAAAAATAGTAATACATGTAGAGCTGGTAAACCTGTCTTGGCTATTGTTCCTCAAAGCACACTGATCTGTCTGCTCAAAAGTTTCCCAAATCGTTGAATACCAAATATTTAGAGCCCAACTTGCCAAATATCATATAATAATATAAGTGAGTTGGATCATAAAATAAGCTTTCCTCCTGGGTGTAAACCTTGACAGTGACACCTTAATCAATCGTTGGAAGAGAATGTTTAGGTGGTGGGACTTCAAGCCAGGGAGATCAAAACAACCGATTCGAGCCAAGCCCAACGAAGGAGATAAGCGAAATTCTATTTTTTCCCACAAAATTTTAAATTTTTTCATAGAAATGTTTGAAAAGTATTATTCATAATATTTTTTTAAAGGCTCATTTTCCAGCAGTTCTATTAATTGAATTTTCCCACAAAATTTCAAATTTTCCCATAAAATTTTAAATTTTCTCACAAAAATGTTTGAAAAGTCTTCATCATAATAATTTTTTAAATGTTCATTTGCCAGCAGTTCTATTAATTGGCACTTTTATTTTATTAATACAAACCATATAATATTAACTAACATCTGCATCCTATAAATTATATAAACACACATTTTCATCCTATAAACTATTCACCTTAGAGGCACTAGGAGGTGGTTTTGTACAATGTGCATAGTTTATATTATTGCTAAACCTTAAAAACCATTCATATGCCCTAGGATGATAACGGTGTTTCTTCTTAGATGATGTCTAAGGCCTCAACAAAAGTCATCCTTGTTGGGAAAATCCTCACATTAACACCCATACAACATTTATATACATATGGTTTATAATGATGGCAAATAGTGCTCCTCATCACCTAATTGTGCAAAAAGCCCCAACTAACCTAGTCTACCTAGTCTAGGTTATATGTCCTTGATATTAACATATTATCCTACATTATCCATTAGCTCATGGAGATAGAGGGTTCAAGGGCTCTCACTTGATGGTTGGGGACTATATAGTCCATCAAGAGGTCAAATTTTGGGCTAACTGTATTAAGGACACCTCAAGGTCAACCAACACTAATGCAATGCAATGTATTAGTTGTTCATACATCGACCTATCAAAATGTCACAATATTGGGTAGTGGACATTAGTAAGTAGGACACTAGTCACCAACAAGAAACCTTGATAATGATAGAGTAATGATGTGGTGAGTGGATGTGGACTTGGGGATACCGCATGTCAATTGTGTGGCAGTTGATTTGACATGATAACATCTCATTATGATGTGGCACCAATGTTGGTCTAGATGACATGGCATACCAATGTGGAAAGTGATGTGGCATGTTGACATGGCAATGGAAGGTTGACTTGGCACCAAGGTGATGTATAGGTGGTAACCATATAGCGACGACGTGGATGTTGGGCTTTTGGATGTTAAGATATCAACTAATTAGTATCAATGACACTCTTTAGCCTCTTCCCGAGGGCCCAGTGGCTTGATTGCTCGACCATTGGCCTTTCAAGATATCTGGTATTGAGAAATTAGGGCTTCAATATACAATCTCGTTTGTATGTTATGTGTCGAGTATCGAGACAGTAAGTATGTATATAGCATTAAGGAAAATCATGTGTTTCGTGTGAATTTGGGCAAGCTTAGAAGTCGGGTTGCAAACTGCTACAAGTGTCCTTATTTTTCTACAAGAAACAATGTAATTTGAAGGTGAATATGCTAAACGTGATATTGGATGGCAATGATGCTAAGGAGAAGTTGGAAAATTGGAAAGTGCACCTATCCAATGCATCAAAACAACTGGTGGTAGGGTTAATCTAACAAAATTCAAGGTTGTAGTGTTTCTTGTAGTTGTAAAATAGAGTAGAGTGTAAGAAACAATGAATAATACATAATGAACAAAAAATTAAAAATAGTAACGGAAATTAACTAAATTCAAAGAAAAAATTCTATATAACTAATGTAACATTGCTACAACTATCATCAACAAATGTTAAGATAATCTGCAAGAAAAAATTGTTCATAAACTATCTAAATAAACATGCATGAAAGTAATGGTCATAAATACTTTGTAGACATAAACAAATGCATGAACAGAAATGATACAAGAGGGATATCGACCACCTAGGTTGGGCCTTAACACAAGGAAACATAAAAACCTTAGAAGAAAGCTAAACTAAGAGTTGAAATCAAATATCACTTCGATTAGCAAAAATGTTGTTTGTACATGACAAAGTTACAAAAAAATGCTTAGAATCTAAACCTCTCGTATTATTCACATGCTTTCCTATGATTTTATTCTAATCCTATTATGCTACTCAAGCCTATTGTTTATAAAAACCTAGATCTTGTTTCCTGGATCACCACGTAGCAATAGTAAGGAGGATTTACTATCCTTAGGAGGTTGTGTTGGGTTTATTTTGTAGAAGGTAGTAGGCCCCACAAATATCTCTAGATGATTCTCCTTGAAATTTATGTAGAATCCATTCAAATATTACACAATAGTCATGTTAGGCACATAAAAGTATGAAAAATATCTTGGACTCTCCTAAGAACTCATTAAGCTAGGAAAGTATTATTAAGTGAAAAAAATTAGGTTCAATATAGCCTTTATGTGCCTAGGAGTGGTTAGAAAAACCTTATGGGAGACTCATCACATATATTAATTGAGAAGACAAATTTGAATTTATCAATTATTATGCAATTTAATAAATTTTATACTTAATATTAATTTAAAATTTATATATAATCCTAGTGTATTATGTATGGCATGAGAAAATAATATGAAGTGTTATCAACCAATTTCCCTCCTTATATTTATTTGTAGTCATCATTATGTTTTTTACCCTTTTGCATAGATTGGGTCCTTCATTTTGAGCTTGTTGGAGCATGAACATTGGTTCAACACTAGGAATATGCCTCCTCCATTCGTTCTTAGTGTATTGCTTAGCGTTGCGAGCATTAGATTAGTATTTTCTAACCAACATCCATACTTAGTGTATTTTTTGGCACTCAAAGCATAAGATTAGTCATTTCTAATCAACATCCATATAATTTTTCTAGAATATTTCATTCCCTAGAATTTTTTGGTATTTTTTCTCAAAAATTATATAGTAGAAAAGTTCTCGCATCACACATCAAACCAAAAGGATACAAAACAACACACACACTTCTATGTACAAGGTACAATCACAACTCAATCAAAACAATCATGTCAATGTGTGCCTATTTTGGACACAAGAAAAGGATTCCCATACATGAACTCATGGAGGAGTTGAGGTACCATATGGTGTACCATGATGGCGCCATGCCATACACATTTTAACTATAAGACTCCTAAAGATTGATGATAACAAGGAAAACCTAGAATCATAGTGTTATTAGGAATAACCAAAGGACATAAAAAGTGAGTGGTCTTGTGAGTTACTGTGGCTCCATGACAAGGACTATGAAGACATAAAGGGGTGTCAAGAAACTCATTGAATGATGGATGTGTGTTGGACAATTCACTGGAAAGTTCAACTTTAGAAACCGAAAATGTTACTTGGTCCAAGGGTGACACTTCCAAGGATGGTTGAGAAAATGCCCCCTAGGTTAATTCGAGATTTAGTTGACCAATCTCTACATTTTCCCATTTTGGGAGACTAGAGGTATCAAGACGCATAATCTCCCTAGGATTGTCAATAGGTGAATCCATGACCTCCATGATGAATTTTTCAGAAGGAGATTTGTCATTAGGGAGTCATGTTCAATAGGCAGAGTGACAACCCATGTGGTAAAATGATCCTAGTCATATTCCAAGGGATCTACCCCTCCAATAGTAGTCAATAAGTATTTTCGGTACATGAGGCAGGACTGAAAATCCTCTAAGGAAGACATGACACATGATGCTTCGACTAACTCTTCAATAATACTATAATGTTGGGAAGCTCATGCATCGGGATTGTTTGTTAACTTTTGGACTAGACCGTTAGGTGGGTGATATAACAGTTCCATAGGCTTATCTGATGTGAGAGATCTAGTGGAAGTGAAAGGGGTGGTCAAGTCCTTAGAAGTAGAGTGACTCAGGAGGGTCATATGATTTTTCTCTTGTGGCAAAATAAATGTGATAATTAACATGAAGACCTATGCATTGTTATTAGGACCATATTACCATTTCCCCACATTACCCCTAGGAGGAGGTGGAGAATATTGTACAACCATTTGTTGTTATGGCAACACTTTTGATGCATTTTACTCATTGTTAACTAGATTTATTATTTCTTTGTGACTAAAGTTGAAAAGTGGAAATACAAAATATTTAATAAATGAGTAAATATTATTTCAAGGGTGTTACCAAGCGTATTGCTTGAGGTTGTATATGAGACAAGTATATATTGCTAGAAGAATAGAGATTGAAAGATAAAAAGTGTAGCAATAGGCATCAAAATTTAACATGAAAAATTTAAACACTTTTCAATAGTAATTAACCACTAAAGGCAAATAAATATTGTCCATACAACATACGTGGGGAAAATATTTGCTTTGTAGGTGTTGTATTGAAGTGGCTTGGGAGCTTATACATGGACCATGAACATTATCTTACACCTCTTTTGGGTCGTCAGGGACTAGATTTCATCCTTGAAAATTGTTCAAGGGCCTAGGAACCATCCCTTACATGGTCTCCATGAGCACCACTAGGCCAACTATTCACCTTAGAGGCTTTGGGAGGTGGTTTTGTACCATGTGCATAGTTTGTATTATTACTAAGCCTTAAAAACCACTCATACTAGGCCCTAGGATGATAATGGCGTTTCTCCTTAGATGATGTCCAAGGCCCCAAACAAAGCCATCCTTGTGGGGCAAAATTATCCTCACATTAACACCCATACACCATCTATATACCTATGGTTTATAATGATGGAAAATAGTGCTCCCTGTCATCTAATTGTGCAAAACCACCAACTAACCTAGATGTCATGTCAAACATGTCCTCGATATTAGCATATCACCCTACATTATCCATTAGCTCATGGAGATAGAGGGTTCAAGGACTCTCACTTGATGGTTGGGGACTATAGTCCATCGAGAGGTCAAATGTCGGGCTAATTATATTAAGGACACCTCAAGGTCAACCAACACTAATGCAATGTATTAGTTGTTGGTACATCAACCTATCAAAATGTCACAATATTGGGTAGTAGACATTAGTAAGTAGGACACTAGTCACCAACAAGAAACTTTAGTATCGATAGAGTAATGAGGTGGTGAGTGGACGTGGATCCAAGGATACCACATGTCAATTGTGTCGCAATTGATTTGACATGATAACGTCTCATTATGATGTGGCACCTATGTGGGTCTAGATGACATGGCATACCAATGTGGCAAGTGATGTGGCATGTTGACATGGCAATGGAAGGTTGACTAGGCATCGAGGTGATGTCTAGGTGGTAACAATATAGCGATGACGTGGATGTTGGGCTTTTGGATGTTAATATATCAGCTAATTAGTATCAATGACACTCTTTAGCCTCTTCTGAGGGCCTGATCGCTTAATAGCCTGACCATTGGCCTTTCAAGATATTGAGTATTGAGACTTTATGGCTTCAATCTACAAGCTCGTCTGTATGTTAGGTGTCGAGTATCGAGACAGTAAGTATGTATAGAGCATTAAGTGTCCTGGGGGATAGGGGCTTAGTGATCCGACAGATGGATAAGGTAGATGATGGAAAGGCAACTGTGTTAATTGATGACCCATTGTTTGGTTATGTGAAGACCGAGTAAGCAAGTTTTAATCTAATGTGATATTTCCCAAGTCGTCGATAGTGGATATAATAGCCAAATTAATTGACTAGGTAAGCTATCGTGGAAGTTGATAGGCCATTTTATAATGGTGACATGTGGACTGCCACATGCTTGACAAGAAGAAAATAAATATGTATAAGAGAGAAGTTACAATATAAACTTAAATAATACCAAAGGTCAAATAAAACACATTTTCCTAGACTATACAGAATGAGGATTTGCAAAGAAGAAACTAGGATCCCATCTTATTGTTTATATCATTGCTATAATGAACATGGCCTAATTATTCAATATCTCTTGTAATGGAACCAAAGTTATGTATCACATGAATAGTTATAGGTAAGAATTCCTATAAATGATCTTGATTACTATGTCACATATTGAAATCTTTAATTTCACAAATAGTTTCATCATCTGCAATAGATCAAATAACTATGACTTTAGGCAACACTTTTAATGGATTTTACTCATTGTTAACTGGATTTATTATTTCTTTGTCACTGAAGTTGAAAATTGGAAATACAAAATATTTAATAAATGAGAGAAAATATTATTTCAAGGGTGTTACCAAAATTATTGCTTGAGGTTTTATATGAGACAAGTATATATTGCTAGAAAAATAGAAATAAAAAATAGTTAACAAATTCCTAAATTCCTTATTTGAATAAAAAAAAAAATCTCTACTTTTAATTTTTTAATAATTACTAAATTCTATATTTGAAATAAGGAAAAATCTCTTTTTTTTTTTTCTTTTAATAATTACTAGATTTATTATTTAGCATAAATAAAAAAGATTAAAAATTAGATTTTTCACTACATGCATATTGAACTTTTGCTTACAATTCTAGGATCCCATCTTATTGTTTATATCATTGCTAGAATGAATATGGCCTAATTATTCAATATCTCTTGTAATGGAACCAAAGTTATGTATCACATGAATAGTTATAGGTAAGAATTCCTATAAATGATCTTGATTACTATGTCACATATTGAAATCTTTAATTTCACAAATAGTTTCATCATCTGTAATAGATCAAATAACTATGACTTTAGGCAACACTTTTGATGGATTTTACTCATTGTTAACTGGATTTATTATTTCTTTGTCACTGAAGTTGAAAATTGGAAATACAAAATATTTAATAAATGAGAGTAAATATTATTTCAAGTGTGTTACCAAACTTATTGCTTGAGGTTTTATATGAGACAAGTATATATTGCTAGAAAAATAGAGATAAAAAATAATTAACAAATTCCTAAATTCCTTATTTGAATTAAAAAAAAAAAAAAATCTTGCTTAATTTTTTTAATTTAAATTTTGTATTTGACTAATTCCTTTTGAATAAGAAAAAATCTATTTTTTTTCTTTTAATAATCAATAAATTTATTATTTAACACAAATAAATAAATAAAAAATAATTAGATTTTTCAGTACATGCGTATTGAACTTTTACTTACAATTGCATTCCAAATACCATTTTTTCCATATATAAAAAATATACATGATTTTTTAAAATTTCAGATTTTTCATTCATATCATGTGACCAATTCACAATCACGATATCTATCTACATGCACGATTTTGTCAGTAAACATAGGCTCTTGAAGTAGGTGAAAGTAGTTAGTAAACTAAGTGTTGATTCCCACTCCACCATCTGATATCTGATCTGATCTCATTAGTCAGTTTGGGCTCTAATGAATCAATAAATATGGCAGTTATGAGCTGGTAAATTTACTTCCATTAATGTACATTAATGCACCCAGCTAATCCTTAAAAACAATAAGGTACAAAAGTTTACAAATTCACAAGCACGATATTTACATGCATGATTCTGTTAGATTTTTAGAAGAACAAATCTTCAAATTTACAAGCAGCACAAGTTTTTGGTTCAGATTTTTACTGGTTCAGATTTTTCCTAGAAGTGAGAGTTCATGCAAAATACAGGTTTTTCCCTACTTCTGATTGTAATTTTGATTACCTTTGTGCACTTTTTTTAAACAGTTTCTGCCATGTCTTTTTAGTATACTCTCTTTTTCTATTAATGAAAAATACTTCTACACAGAATTTGTCCATCCTGGGCTGTAAGTATTTGCAATTTGCTTAGTTGATATAGGATGGTTTGATCGCTTTGTTTAGTCCTATTAGTTGATACCCATGCAGATAGTCTCCTGGATTGTGCTGGAAAGTTGTGAAGTTTAGAGAGATTGGGCAATGAGTCAGGATTTGGAATCATTACAGGCTTGATTTTGTATTGTGATTTTAGAATTTCCTTGTTTTCTACTTTCATTGAATAACAAATTTTGGTTTGAAACTGAGCAACAGTGGGTATTTCCTCCCTCACTTTTTCTCATGACAATTTCAAAGAGTCCTCAAAAATATTTAGGACATCAGCTACAACCTCCCAGTCATCCAAGTTTCCATCCTCATCCTCACTTGCAAACCCTGAATAGCTACTGCTACTGCTACAAGCACGATATTTACCAATTGATCTATTGAGTTATGGGATCAATAAATGAGAGAAATGACATAAAATATAGGAGTGAAAGAAAGGTCCACCAAGTGGATATTACATGCTTACTTGAAGATCACCCTTCTTCTCGGACGCTCCTAATTGATCTCCATATTTGTTTGAGGTGTGTAATCCATCGCCTATCTACCTACAGATTTCAAGTATTCATAAAGATGACCTATGATATAGACATGGATGCATCTACACAAAATAGCATATAGAGTAAGGCCAGTGAGACCCTTCATCTGAAAAAAGCATACTAAGACCTCAGAGGTTAATCTTTGACTCGTGGTTTTTGTGTTTGACTCTCTGTTTAGCCAGTGGCTTTTTGTTAGTATTTGGATGGTTGTAGAACTGCCCAGTTTTGATAGCTTATTTTGTAATCTTTTACCAATTGATAAAATTTAAACTTGACAGAGTTGTGGGTAGGAATATAATCATACTAAATGAATGTGAACAAGGTGCTCAATGATTGTTTTGATTTTTCTATTTTTTTTTGGAACTAGTTTAAGTTTCAGCTTGATTTAACAAATAGTCTGATTAAAAGTTGGAAGTTGGATCCTCTTGGAGCGTATATCTGGATACACTTTACTTTGTGGATTGGTTAAAAGAAAATCATTGGCAAATAGGTCAAAGAGATACATCCTCATTGATTAGATATGGGAACTCTCTCCATATTGAAAGAAATAATAGCAATGTCCTCCAATTTATAGTTAAATACTTGCCAACTTATTTTTATTACTACCGAAACAATTTAAAGTTAAAATACTTGCTTTTATACATGTGAACATGGGGTTTGGAAAAGGAAATTGATTAAATCATGAATGAAATCCTATGCTTAGATAGACATGTTGCATGCAAACATCAAGCGTATCTTTCTTCTTTTAAATTAATTAAATTTCCGAAGAAAAACAATCTGTAGTTTTTTTATTTATATGAACAAATTTATACTATGTTTGTGCTAATACTAGTGCTTAAGAGTATGATTGATCATTTTTGTGTTTTTTATTACTTTTTAGCATCTATTTCTCATTTTTCTAGTTTGATGACATGGTTTGGCCATTAAGCTTTGGCTGTATCAGTGATTGATATTCTTATTCTTGCACATTTCGAATTCATTGAACAAAAGAAGTATATGTTTAATAGTTGTGGTATCTACCCAGTGATAAATAGAAATATGTGGCAAGGTTGAAAATGATAACAATCTTGTACTATTAATAAGAGGCAGGGTCAAGGACGTTTCTGTGCACTCTCATGCATCCAAATAGAACAATATCTAACAACAGAATATGCACCTAAAAATAGGAGGAAACTTGCACAACTACTAAAAACAGAACATCTACCTATAGACATGTCTACAAATAGAAAATTACTCAGAACCAGAAAAACAGCTTCATCCTCCTGAAATGGAATTTGTACACTTGCATGCACACTGCACCTGCTAAAAATATGAACTTCTAAAATTTAGAAAAGTAGTGCCTTCGAACATAAAACTGATATTTCCCACAAATTTGCATGCATGTGACTTCTAAAAATAGAAATTTGTGTGAATTAAATATATTGTCTTGAAGAGCACAAAATATCATGCATGCCAATGAATCTGCATGTGTATAGATGCATTGAAAAGTTAATTTCACCTTAAAATTCTATTCATTCATTGAATTTAAGAGTGATGATGGTTCTATTATGTGAGTGGAGTCATAGATTAGTAGGCCAAATCCATGTTTGTTTCAAATGCATCGTTGAAGCCAGTGAGCACTAAATAGTAAGAATAATGTGTTTTGTGAGTGGAGTCACAGATTAGTAGGCCAAATCTGTGTTTGTTTCAAATGCATCGTTTAAGCCAGTGAGCACATGATTTTTGAACATGAGGAAGCAATAATCTTAACATTTGAACAATATTAGCAAAATTAGAACCTGGGCCATCACTGCCTTCGGCGAATTCCTTCCCCATGTCACTCAGGAAATGAAAACAAGGTTGTTGGTGATCAGGATTCTAGCCAGAAGGAGAAGCAACCTGATGTGCATGTATATCCATATGTTCTTTGCTATATGTTGGGTTGTGTTATATTCTTTCCACGACTAACCTACGTAGTGAACCGAGGGGTTAGAGGGGGGGTGGAGCCCCCCCTTCGTTGCGCCGATTGCGCAGCGGTAGCCCCCTCTGTCTGGGGGGTTTGAGGGGGGCGGGTAGCCC
>APFE030224176.1:0-21474 GCA_000404065.3 Pinus taeda | reverse complement strand
TTAATCAAAACAACCATATTAAATCGAAGACTATTTTTAAAAATACATAGTCTCACGTGCTTAACGATATTTCATGTGAAACTTCATGAATAGATAACATTAAATAAAACCTTCATAATTTGTTATAGGATGAAACCCACTTAATTAACCATCAACATTTTTTATTGTTGATTGTATGTCATGGACTTATTTCTTGAGGATTTATATAATTTCCATTTATATATTTTGTCGGCCATGATCTATGGAAAAAAAACACTTGACATTTTATCTATTTTTGTTTGTGAGTTTCCTTATGTGATCTCAACATTTCCTCTTTCATATATAATCCTTTCTTAGGATCTCTAATATCATAAACTTTATTCCATTCAGTGATGTCCTTGACTGGATTACCATTACTAGCATTAGTTGGAATTTTATTAAGTTATTCCCTTGCATAGAAATAATACAACTCATAATTTGATTTTTACTATGAGTAAAATAACATGATGACCATATGATCAAAATTTTAATCCAATAACCATACTTTAGAATTACTTATTCACTGCCCTTATTTATTCATAATATATCCATTATTCTTCGTCAAGCTTGTTATATTCTTTACTCCTCTTATGTTGAAGCATTTAGTATTTGAGCCTTCTCTTACTTGAACTTCAATGATATATATTCTTCTTACAAATGTACCATAAGTTATCTAATTGAATAGTTTATTAAAATTGTGGGTATAACATTGTTCTTAATTGTATGTAGTTTATGACACTCAATAAGTAGCATAATAAAATAGTTACCAATTTATGGCTGACCCCTTCTACGTATTGATATAATCAATGTGTTAATTCTTAGCATTTCTTTGCAGTACTATCTATTACACTACAACATGGAAAGGTTTTATGTCATATAACACATTGTAGAATTGTTTGTTCCCATATAATTTTTTACAATTCATTTCTCCCTCTAATGTTACTATAGCTATCCACAATATTTATATTTGAGAATTTCAATATACGTGCAAGGATTGAATAATTTCTAGTTTATTCAGCAATCTCAACTATAACCATTGTAATATTTCTTAAATTAATTTTTAAATCATGGTAAATAGCAAGAACTTGTGCCATCCATGCATGAAAGAATAGTAGCCATGTATGTATATAATTACACAATTGAGCCATTCATAGATAAGAACATGAATAGTGAATATTTAAACCTCAATATAGGTAATCACCTCATTGACTTTGGTACACTATCCTCATTCATCCCCAACATTATTTATATGCCAAACGAGGAAGGATGAACTTACAACGTTCACAACATAATTTAATGAGATAACTTTGAGGAGAAAGTATTCACATTCTTGTGGGATGCATAACAACCATATAGACCATATAAACTTATACACACTCATCTATGTAGCTTGTTATCAACTAAAACCAATTTTAAACAAAGTCCCCCACACGTTATTTAATATTGTGGTTATGGCTTAATAATAATTAATATGCAGGATAATATGAAAGGAAACCACTATTAAATATTGCAGCAAACCATGGCATCTATTTCAACCAAGTTACACCTGTTTTGGTGTTTTTCACATATTAAAATGAACAAAATAATATATGTGTGGTGCAGTCTTCATGAATACATACAATACTTGTATAGCTATGCATCTACAATGCCTAAGGATGGGTCTATTATATATATATAGGTATGAATGCTTGACCTAAGCACATCATAGTGCTTATAATAAAACATGAAACTAAATAACCATGATCCTATTCATAAATAACCTCTAAGAGGAGAAAAAATTCATTCTTATGACTTTTAAACTTGCTTTCGCAACAAATTTATCATCCTTTATTAGAACACACACCACCACAAATTGATCCACAGACAGATAATCTCTTAGTTGGATTCCTCTATTACGAATATTAATGTTGGTCACATGGATCAGTGAAATGTCGGGACAATTTTCTTTTATAAGTGAGAAAGCCCAAAATTATATACAACGAGGGAAACTATTATGAGCCTCATATTTTATTAGATGTAAACATACGTGAAAATATACCATATATATATTTTTAATTGTGTTGTTAGTTTTCCATCAAAAGAGAATGGCATGGAGGCAGATGTAGATGTCCAATATTTTGATTCATAAAACAAATATTCGGTGATAAACAAATCTAAGGATGTCTAGTGTATACATAATTTTCACCATGCTAGATATTATGTTAACAATTGCACTTTCCCCGAGAAGGAACATCCACCACCTATTTGACTGTGTTCCTTTCCATCTTCCGCGGAGGGTTTTTTCCATCCTCTCTTCTTTTCTTCTTGCACAAATTTAAAGCCAACCGCTATCCACTTCTAACATTCAAGCGTTCCCACTAATTCTAAGATGTTCAACACAAGTGTACTTAAGCTCATCCATGAAATATTTATAGAATATCATAAACCATTAATTATTACGATGAAAAAATGTTTGTACAGGTTCCACAATTTTTTCCCCAATAGACAAAATATTGGCTGACTTGATGATCAACGAAGACAAAAACAGTTAGAATTGAATCATCTTAAAAGGGGGCAAAAAGAAGAGTCGGAGTCGGTATCTATTGAAGAAAAATAAATTTCTACTTCATAAATAAGTAAGTCCGTATATGTAATATTTTGAGTGAAGATATGCCCAAAAATTCAGAGATCCCTCTCAATGTTGTTAGCTTCATAAGCCCTCTACAATCTACTTGGTAATGTTACCGCTAATAAACTTTCACATATTATATATATAATAAATGACAGAGATAAACTAAGAAACATTGCATACCAGGAAAGATAAATTTCGTCCACTCTCTACAACCATTAACGACCCACAAGAGTAACGGGGTAAAGAAATTTAGACATGAATATAACATCATAACAAAGAAAGGTATAGGATGACATGATAGTCCTAGAAACAAGGAAGAGGTATGGGTGTATTTATTTCTAGGATTATAATCGATCAAATAGACATGGATTATACTGACACTTCATACACAAAAAATAAAATATTAATGAGCCTTTTCTCACTTCGACTTGTCCAAGTGTAGGTAATGATAAACACTATCCAAGTTATATAAGATAACCATTATCCACCAAATTCTTTGGTGGAAATTTAATCTGCATTCGGATAACTTCGGCTCCATGGATAAGGAAAACAGAGAAGAAAACATTAATTGCCACTCTAGATTCGTGGATAAAAGAAAGTGGAAAAGCGATATTGATTTTTTTTAAAGAAATTCGGAAGCAATAACTCCCAACATTACCTAAATGACTAATTCAACCATCTCGAAAAGCTTCTAATATAGTATTCACTAACCTTACAAATAATCTCTTATCTAAGAATTCCAATATCTGGCCTACTGTATTTATGTCATATATATATATATGATTTTGGTTATTGCCCTGAATCTGACTCAATATAATAAACAAGCCTAATTTTCATTGGATGACAACCATTAATTAGCAAGAATGAGATCAAAAGAATTCATGTGTGCCCGTCCTCTAAGACGATTTCGTTATTAAACCCTAAAAAAAAAAAGGATGTTCATAAGATTACTTTGGTTTGAACTTTGCAGTATTTTCAACTATTCAGAAATTTCAAAAAGCCAAAACCACATAGCTTCGGAAATTCAGCACATGGAACTGTCAGCCCATACTGATAGGTTCACACTATTTCAGGTAAATTTAACATCGCGTGCATTCAGATTATGTAGCTTGAAGCCTAAAATTATTTATACTAATTAAATTTTGACTAACATTAAGAATCACATAATCCGATCTAAGGTATATAATAGCAACTGCACAACCCCATGGTCCATATAAATACACTAGAGTGCCTATGCATTCATGATACTGAATCAAGTTGCTATAATAATGTCATAATCTTTGTAGGTACCAAATACTGCAAATTATAGTACAAACACTTTTTGATTTTATATAAATTTTGTCGGGGTCATACATTTAATCCTTGCATGAAATAATTTATTTATAGACTTTATGGTGATGATTTAACCTTGCATACATTACTAAATATGGCTTTTTCAATGTTAATAAAAATATTTATCAATACCTTTGTATTGTCTTCCGCACCTTGTATGATATTTAACATTAGTGTATCCATAGTATACCTTCCTTAAAGTTTTTAATTATATATTTCATTTCTTTAGAGGAAACAATCGAATTATGCTCTGCAACTCAGTTTTAAATCTCTTTGTTTCAATTATCAGATATAGATTAAATATATATATTTATGTATGTATTTCTTCAATCCCCCTTCAATGAATTCATTTTAGGTTTGTTGTTCCACTTTTTATGGGTTTGAATAATTTGTAAGTGAAGTAACAGTAGCTTTGACTTAGTATTTTTCTAATAAGTTTAGAATATGAAAATGGTCCATACAAGTGACATTGATTGAAAAAACTGTGGAATAAATTGTGGAAGATTTTTTTGAAATATAACATTTCGTACCAAAGTGAGTCCATCTTCAGGGGATTGCAATTTATAATGAAGGAAGCTCACATCATATTTTAAGGAAATTTAAAAGCTTAAATCCACAACTCAAAAACTAGAAGTTGAGATAATTACATTAAAAGACCAATTGTCTCAATATTAGGAGCATGAAAAGAGTTTTGGTGTCGTGGATGAGAATCGAAGCAGTCAAATCCCTCCTCGGGATAAGACAAGTTTGGAATATGAAGGTGATTGAACAACAATTTTTAATTCAGAGGGATCCATCAACCTTGGTAGTGAAGGTCCAAACAATGTTATAGCAATGTAGCAACAAAAGAAAAATCATAATGCCAACAATAAAGACAAAGGAAAGCATCCCCTCAAGTATTTTTAGTGAGGTTAAGTAGGACATTATGCCTCTAACTTTCTAGAGAAGAAACAATTGCAACTAGGAGAGAAGAAACACATTGTTTCATCCACAAACATGAATTTCTAAAAGAAGTAGTTCAAATAGGCATATGTAAAGGTGTTTTTCTCCTCAAGAACAAAATCTTCAAGGGTGCAAAGGTTGTGTTAATAATAGCCTACAATAATCCAAGAAATCGATATGACAACAAAGGTTCTGTTAAGAATAATGTTAATCTATTTGCCCCCTTCTTAACTAATGTTGAATGTTATATGTGTGGAAATTATGGGGACTATGTGGTTGCATGTAGATTTGGGAAGGATAAACTTCTTTCTAAAATTAGGGAAAACAAAGGCATGGATCATGATGAGAGTTAGCGAAGACAATTTATAGTAGTAATAAGAGCAACAGGCCAAATAAACCAAGAAGTGAACATAGATTTGTCTCTCATAAGAAGATCAACATATATGATATTGATATTCATGTGATTGATCTATCTATCATTATATACAACAAAATACAATCTCAGTTAGATAAAAGGAGCAAAAAATCTATCAGTTCTCCGTTGTAGGAGGCAAGCACAAACAATGAGGATGGACATGTATAGGATATAAACACATTGCCTTTAATTGGTAAGAAAAGGAAGGACACATGTTTCATATGCTCTGAATATGGTAGAAAGCCACTCGAACAAGAAAGAAGAGAAGCCCGTAGTAGGCTATGAGAAATAATTTTTGTAAGCTCCAACAAGTGTTTATTCCTAAGGCCCATATGACCACACTACCCACAATATCTTGAGGCAACTTTTACAAAATCCACCACCTTATGCAAAGTTTGCAAGAATATTGACCAAACAAAACCATATCTCTAAATATCCTCAAACAATTCATTTTTTTCCTATAGAGTCCTAAAATAGGGGATCTCCTAGCTATATCCTAGTCTAATGAGTCTAAAAAAATTGACAATTCACCCATTTGAGGCTTACTTTTAATTTTATGGCTAGTTGTAACTCACTTCCTAAAGCCATTAATGAACATCATTAGATAAATTTTGAGGTATAAACTCGACCTCCTAATGAAAATATAAATAAAGTAAAATAATAAAATAATAAAATAATAAAAAAGCAATAAAATAAAAGCTATGATTTCTTTAAGAAAAGAAAGAAAACTACATTTTTTTTTGGTAGTTTTGACTTCTTTCTTTGTAGTTTTACTCAAATTTTAAGTGTGTACACTTTTTGGATGCTTAATTACATTTGACATCCAATGAGTACCCACTCTACATACTTCTGAATAGATCCACAATGAGAAAAAATCAAAGTACATGAAAGAATGTGTTTGAAACATGTTTTTTCATGTATTTTGATTTTTTCTTAGTGTGGATCTACTAAAAAATATGTAGAGTGGGTTCTCATTGGATGTGAAATAGAATTCTAAATAAAACAAGTGTACACACTTGAAATTTGAGTAAACCTACAAGGAGATAAGTAAACAATACGAGGAAAAAAAGTAGTTTTCTTATTTTCCCTAAAAAAATATTCTCCATTGGGGATTACGTCATCATTTTCAATCCTATCTATTCTCTTGAAGTTGATTTTGTTGGTACACTTTTCATTTTTAGGTCCATTTTTTACCTCAAAATTACCGACTTGTGAAAATTTTACATTGCTCTTTACTTATCAAAATCCTATCCCTGGAGATTCTCAAATAAATAAATTTCAATCTATGGATTCCTAGTATGGGGGTTCCCTTAGTTGTTATCTAGAGCTAGGAGTCCAACAAAATCAACAATTCACCCATCCAAGTCCAAGTTTGAATTTTATGTCTAGTTACAACTTACTCCCTAGAGCCATTTAAGGACATACAATTAATTTTTCCTTGGGGTATAAAAACCAACCTGAGTGGAATAAACCCACAATATATCAAGCTAAGGTTTTGCAAAATCTAACCCTTTGTGGAAAATCTACATTTCACTTTATTAAATAATACCTACCTCTAACATTCTAAAATAAATCAATTTTATGGCCTATCAATACCTAGTGGTGGGGTACTCCTAGTTATAACATAGTTCCAAGGGTTGATTAGAGTTGATAGTTCACCTATCCAAGTATTAGTTTGAATTTTATGTCTAGTTACAACTTGCTTCTAGGAGCCATTCAAGGATACATTGTGAAGTGAGTATGATGGTATAATAGCCAAAATAAGTAGGAAAAATGGGTTTTATAAGCTTTGGCATGTGCTTTTATATAAGTGTAAAATCCCTCATACCCCCCCTAATTTTTATAATGATAAAATGTGACTATAATTCCAATGTGGAGAACCCTAACTAGTTGACATGTAGTTTAAGCGTTAACAAAATTATTATCTAAAATTAATTAAAACAACCAAGGGAAGGATTGTCTTATGGATCCTTAGTTTAAGGGAAGCTACTTCCTTTCTCACCTATTTGAAAACCCGTGATGTCTACCAATCTTAAATTCTAAAGGTACTTGCAACTAGAAAAGGCATTGAATGACATATTTGTTTATGTGATGTGATTTGAGGAAGAACTGACGAGCTGAAAATATTTACTAGATTGGATTGGAGCAATGGGGGTACGAGTGGTACCCGTTCCCTTTTCTCCCTCATAGACTGAGTAGACATCGAGGAATGACCCTTATGAAAATAGTGGAGAGCTAATATTATACTCTCTAGAACACATAAAGGTAAGTTGAGGAAGGATATGCATAGATATGATAGGAGGCTGAAGTTGTTGGCTCACTTGGGATTCTTCGATTGACTTGGGTTAACCTTATCTAAGTAACACACATTGTTTGATTCTTGGTGGTTAGTTTAGAGTCATTGAACTCTCTCTCTCTCTCTCATATTTTCATGATGTTTTTCTATTCACTAGGTGTGGGTAGGAGTTGGCTTTCCCTCTCTCTCGATGATTCTGGTGAATAGGAATTCTCATTCTACTAGAGGACATAAGGCATTCAAATATTTTTATGGGTTTTGTGGAGGTATGGGGCATGAAAAGATGATCGAGCAATATTGAAGTTGATTTTTTAGCCTTTTTCTCTGTGACCTTGTGTGTTACTCCATGCGATTTGGTATTTGAGGCCACTAGATTTAGGTTTCCATGCATGTGTGGTTATTGGGAGGCTCAACGAATGATTGAATAACTACGGTGCTTGTTTTATAAATTGTTAAACTACTTGGAAAGGTAAATTTGAGTTATTATGGTGCTTTCTAGAATAATTGTGAAAACACTTATATAGTGAGCTACAAACAATTGTAGTGCTTACCATGAAAACACGGTTGTCAAACCACCTGAGCAACGAATTCAACTTCCTATATCTTAGAAATACCCTATCTAGAATTAGAGTGAAGACCTATGATTTGACAAAAAGAGTAAGTGATTCATTGTGTTGCTTACTACCAGGGAGCATGTGTTAAACCATCAAGCTAGTGAAATCCATATCATTAGTGTATCACCAAACCTTTGGTGTGAATTTACCCTATGAAAGTATCCCCTCATACTTTAGATCTAACTTAGGGTTGGTCAACTGTAAAAGAGATTTTAGTGTAGCTAGCCTATGGTTGGATGAAGCGTGGAAGTTACTCCTTCATTTTTCATCCATCATAAAACCCTCATATAAGTTAATGGTTTATGAATATTTGGATTATGTATTAAGATAGTCTTTGTTATGTTATTAACTGATGTATGGTTCTACATTACTCATGAAATAATGCCTAACATCATTGTATATTCATGGTTGATAATATATCCTATATATCTATGGTGATAATGAATTCTCGAACTATGTGGTTACTGTCATCTTCATGAATTGTAAAATATCTTATATGTTTATGACTAAATGTTGGAAATGGGTAGTTCGCTCACATACTAATGGTTGGAGGTTACTTTAAATGTTGTGAGTTTATTTGATATGATGTGTCTTAAAGGAATATATATTAGTGTTGATGATTGATAGGTCTCCCAATTATGTAAAATATAAGGCCCATCTAGCATTTCCTAGGACATCATAAAGCCAGGGCTTTCACTTCAGAACCCAAAATATCTCTCAAGACTAACATTTTCTATAGATCAAGTGAAAGAATCCTTCTCTTGAATTTGATGATCTTGTAGCCAACTTTGATTCTTCATATTATACACGACAAGTGCTTATTTTCTTATTTAATGGATTTTTTCCTTCATTATATGTGCTTCAGGAGTGGCTGAATAATAATTTCTCTGCACTTACGAAATTTGATTTTTTCTCAAAAGGATTCTTAGTGGTAATTTTTAAAAATGTAGTAGACCATCAGAAAGTTTTTTATTAGGGTCCCAATTTTTGGAGATGATATGGATTTCATTTCAACAATGGCTTCCATATTTTATTCCTGTCTTTTTGAACACCAAAACCACTCTAGTCTAGGTAAGGCTACCAAATCTACCCATTAATTTTCTTCCACTATACATTTTAGTCGATATTGGGGAGTTAATAGGCCAAATCATTATTTGGATAGTGAAAGGTTTGAGAAGGGAATTTCCACATTTTCACACTTATGTGTGAAACTAGATCTCCATAAAAGGGTTACCATATAAATCCTCCTCAAGTGGAGGGAAATATTTTATTCATTGCCAACAGACTACCAGAAAATTACCTTTCGATGTAGGAGATGTAAATGATATGGTCACCTTGAAAGTTCCTACCATTTTTCCTAAGGGCCTTCTCCCCAGTCGAATCCTAAGAAAGAGAACAAAAATTGGAAAGAACCAAAAGAAACAAAGGGACCCAAGAATCCTTCAGCTTAAAAGAAAGACAACATGGAGCATAAGAAGACTCTTACCACCAAGTCAAATCCTATCGAATCAACTCACCCACATGTAGAGCCAACCCATATCTTAGCTGAGGTAGTCCTCAACTAGATTGAAAACAAAAGAGACTCAAATCTAATTATGGATTCCTTGAAGAGGAGGAACAAAAATTCCCACGAATCCAATCACTCAGATAGTGATAAGGAAGTAGAAAATATTAAAAAATCCCCAATCATGGAAGTGTCATAAAGAAATGTCCTCATTGTACACTATTCATTTGTTCCTAGTAATTCCTTCGAATGGATTTCTATCTGTTAGAGAAAATGTAAAAATGAAAATCTGATGATAAAGCCTAAGTTTTAAGACTATGACCATAGTAAATATTTTCTTGTAGTGGGTGAATCATGAAAGATGGCATGATGTAATATATTATTTTGAGGTAATACAAATCGACTTACAAAAAAAGAGAAATAGAGTCCAATATTGAATAAGAGAATACAAATTTGATAACTGGATCATATTAGAACTTCAAAAGGAGAAAGAAGACAATAATCAGGAAGGTCACCAAATTATACATGAAGAAGCCAGAATCCATCTACAGGATGTACATGCAAAATATGAGGGTGGTATTTCTTAGGATAGAGTAATCTAATGCCAAGAAAAGTATATAGAGGATGTCATTTTTTGCGAGAAAAAGGAAAATGAAATGGATGTACAGAGTGAAGGAAAACCATCAAATGACAAATTATATTGATACCATCATTATCAAGAAGGATTTCAAGGAAGACAAGATCAAAATCAGCATTACGTAATGCCCCAGTTAATTGATAATAATAATAATAATAATAATAATCTAAAGAAATTACTATCCTATAAAGTAATGAGTACTTCTTATGATTTCTTAGGTTAATCTTTTCTTGCATTTACATTCATCATAAGATAATTACACAGAAGATCTCAATATTAGAAACAAAATTCTAGTGGGACCATAAAGAGATAGACAAACAAGAAACATAGGAATTTACCCTTGAAAAACCCATAAGGGGGGAAACCCAACAACCTTTTCCTTACATCAATCATTAACCTCAACAAAGATACATCTGATTCTTCAAGTCAAACATAAACCAAAATTGACTACTAACATATTCCTCCCCATACCTAGTCAAACCATCCTTAATAACCCTCAGAAATTTCGATCTTCTCTACTGTAGAAATTCCTCCTCCTATGCCTCAAAAATGCATCCTTCTATGCCTTATAAATTTATCCTTCTATGCCTTAGAAATCCATCCTTCTATGCCTTACAAATTCGCCTTTTATTGACTTTTGATTCATCCATTTTTAGCTCGAAATTTTTCCTTAAGAGATAGTTGTTATTATCTTAAACTTTGTCCAAATTTAAAGGATGTGTCACCTATTTATACTAAACCAAAGTGCCTCAAGTAGTGTGAATTTTGGGCTAAGCTGACGTAAGGAGATTGGGGCGACCTTACGTTTTGGAGGTATAAATTAAATATTTAAAAATTAAAAATTCCTCCTTTTAAAGGAAATATGAAGAACATGTCTTACATATATTTGGAGGTCTAAAACATCAATTATGAATATTGAGCATAGCTTCAAAAATTCAACACTTCCTCCTAGCTTGGGAGGTATTCATAATGACTATCTAGATGTTCTCCTATTTATAAATTTCTCTGAGAAAAGGTTTATCATTTATCATCAACATCAACATCATCTAATTACCATGATCGTGGTCAACAACTTTGACCCATGGTAAAATAAATAACATCAACTAGTCACCATAATTATGGTCTATATGTTTGACCATAATTCTGGTAGGTACTTCTGACCCATGCTGCGTCATTAACATCAACTAGTTACGATGAGTCTAGTCGGTGCCTTTGACCCATCGTATACAGACTAGTCATGGTTCACCATTTTATTGGTCAATATATTTGACTCATGTTGAATATCGAAAGGCCTCACTCTTCATGAGTAATTTTGGGCCTGATTCTAAATATGCTCACTCAACCTATCTATAAAGTTTTAGCTTCGAGCTAACAAGAAACTCAACTAAGTGATTCTTGGGCCTCTATGACAATTCTTCCTAATTATGTTTAACAATAATCACACATGGAGAATGATTGTTCTATGTCATACCATTCTTCCTAATTTTGGTCAACATACTTGACTCAAAGAGAATGATTTTCCTTGAATGAGCTATCTATGTTAATATGTCAATCCACTTCCTATGGAAATCATCCCAAATCAACATCACACTCAATAAGTCATCACTTACAGCAACTCACCAATTATCCAACTACTCGCTTGGAACTTTGTTAACACTAGTGACCTATGGTGAAATCCTAGGCTATTACCCTTCTTGCATGCTAATTGAATGGTAACTCTCCTGCTCGATACTAGCGAAGTTCACTCGCCCAACTAGGGAGCACTTTGGGCCTTTATTCTTTTTGGATTATTCTCCCTACCCACATTTTGTGGCCCCAGGTCAATAATTTGACCTATATATATTCTAGCATAGGCAGAATTTCCACGCCTTGATGAGACAACACCACCATTCCTTCTAACTGAGGAAAACATTCTCAACCACTCTAACTTATCCTTATAAAAAATTCTCAAGTTTTTTCGTGAAGTATACAAACTTTGGCATGGGACAGAGGCCTTGTGAGACTCATTTCTCCCTTTTGTTTCACATATCGGTACTAGATCTCACTATGATTTGACCTGTCATCATGGTCGTTACATGCACTTTATCAAGTAATCCTACAAGTGAAGCCATAGTTCTTCACAATTTTCCAATCAAGATGCAATATTATTGGCCTTTACAGTATTGAGTGTGACATATGTCTATTTCTTACTCATCCAATAAATAATAATAAAGCCCAAATTGAAACAATATTCTAATAAACTTTTTCTTTCTTCTACACTCCTAGCCCAATCTAAATTAGTATATCCCTATAACCGCACTTTACGACCTGAGACATATCTAAAACCATAGCTAGTTGTGCCATAACCAATAGTACTATGTTGGTACATGTTGAGTCAAATCTATCATGAAAATATCAATAAGAGTCCCTCATATGCAAAATATATGAGGCACTCAATAAAATGATTCAAGGAGGTAAGTCATCAAATATAGGTCCATCTTGAAATTAGAGTTAAACTCCCTTTCAAGCTAAAACAAAGCTCCCTAACTACTCCCTATATTATGGAAGAAAATATTTATTCCACATCTACTTCCTCTGAAACATGATTCCTTCTATTTCCATCAAAAACAAATCACATTGAATTAACCTTGATCCAAATTTGAGGTAAAATATTCTATTCGCAGGGAGGAGTCTCCCTCACAACCCTCAAAGCCTTGAGGTAGTTCCATGTACCCTTCTTCCTCAATTTCATCATGGGGAAAAATAGCCTCTACATCCATGTGATGTAGTTGTATAATAGAAGAAAAATTAATTCTAATAGAAGTGTACCTGGAGATTTGGAGTAAATGTTTTTTCATGATCCTATCACTATTTCTTGGAGAACATTCTTGTTTCAAATCTTCTTTGTACTTTTCTATGTTTCCATTTGTTGCACGTGAGATGTTGTAGATATATTTTGGAAGTACCCACTTATTTCCTTTTAACAGAATCAAGGTATACTTCAAACTTATTGATCTTCGTGCTCCCTCTAAAATTAGATTCCATTTAGTACAATTTCTCTCAACAAAAATCATTAATTCTGGGAGAGTCTTCTTGTTAGAAGCTTTGCTTCATTCTTCCAATACCTCCATTTGCTTCCATATCCTTGGAAACCTTCACTATGTACCTTAAATCCTTAATGTGAGGTGATGGATGAACTATTATAACCAAGAAAAATAAACAAATACAACAAGCTAAATAATAGTAAAAATAACAACAATATTAATAATCAAGGAAGAGAGATATAAAGTACTTATCTTTTAAGGATTATATGGAAATGTAAACTCCCTCTTGATCTTAGAATTTTTACATCCATATTGCAAATTTATCAATCTCATCCTAATTATTAGCATGATATCATTTCTTCCATAAGCAAGGGTTTCTTCTTTCAGTGGAAAGATTAATCTTCTATACTTAAGGTCTATCTCTAGGGCTTTTGTATAAACCCTAGAGATTTGTTAATCATATTTTTCAAGACTTATCTAGGGTTTACAAACCATAGGGAAAATAACATGATTAGATTCTAATATATCCACCCCACAGATTTTTCATCTTGCTTGATAGCTCTTTAATAATGTTCTAATACTTTCCCTTTCACAAAATGTTTATCACAATCAACATCAATCTCTTATACAATTCGATCATTAGAAAGGAAATTATGGTTTCATATATCCATCAGAGGAAGATGTATTGAAGTTCCATTACATTTATTTTTCGACATTAACATCACCATGCAATCAAAACGTCTTAGTAGAGACTGTTGGTACAACTCAAAAGTTACAAATCTCTTTAGCAGTCCTTGTGAAATCTAGACTTTTGGTAATAGTAGAAGCAAGTGTTTCTTTTAACACCAATATAAAATTATCTTTCCTTATCCAAGATGTCCAAAACCACATAATCTCCATGACACATTGATTCTTCCAAAGCAAGTAACAAGGCCTCCTCAAAGCAATTGTCCCTTAAGCATGATTTAAATTCAAATCATTAAAATTTCTTATCAGTTCACAAACTTGAAAAGGTGTCTTCAAAATCAAACCAATTCAAGAAATGAATTGCAATTTGAATTTTTAATGTAATATTGTTCAATTATAAACTAAGTAAGCATTAAAAATAATTTTATCTTTTACAAACGTAACTTCAGTCTTCTCAAGATGATTTAGTATTAAAACTTGATGAGAGACTTATGAATGTCATTTCAGTGTTATTTCAAATGGTCTTCATGAAATGCTATATGATGTGTTTATGGAATTTTACTAATTTTTAGTAACCTTTTCGAATGCCAAAATCAAAGCTTTGTTTTGTATACTTGACAAGACAGTTAGATCTCTTGCAACAACATGTTACCTTTGAAATCATATCAAAGGAATTATTCTTCTTTCGGTACCAAGACATAGATCAATAGGTGTATCTTCCACATTTATTGTGATGACCCCGAGTAAGTGTTCATTCTTGCTTACTATATCATTGACTACATATAGCATTTCTTATGCATATACGATATGTTTCCTTTGTGCTAGTAATGACTCTTGAATTTCTTGCTCGTGATGGTTCTTATCTTCCATAAATAGGTGAAGGGAATTATTCTAATTTCAATATCTTATGGGCTTCTCCTTTATTCATATAATGTATACCAACTAATTCAATAATCCACAACAATATCACTGTGCATTACAATAGTCCATTCCACTATATTGAAATTTAACTAATCAATAACGAGTTTTAGAATATCACTCAATGAATCTCATGTGACACGTCACTCAAGTTCTTTTTGGATGTACACTTCCTTCCCCAGTGTAAGGCTTACAAGAAATTTTCATTAGACCCCATGCACAAGACAAAATTTTGTGTCAACAATTAAATGAGGTATTTCGAGCCTATTTTTCCAGGTCTCTCGACTTCTCTTTATCACCATCACTTAGGTTTCTCAACCTCCCAATTCCTATAGTACTTATTTGAGGATTTCATTCTTGTAAAAGGTAATATGAGGCAATCGTTGAGGTATCTAGCCTCCATATAACTAACTTTGAGACTTTCTCAGTCTACCTATGGTTAGACTAAGGTAATTTTCAACCTAATATAAACAAAACTTCAATCCATCAAGGCTACTCTTGAACCAGCTCTAATACCATTTTGATTTTGAATGGTCTTCTAAGCTACTAATTGCTTCTTATGATTTCTTAGGTTAATATTTTTTTTTTCATTCCCATTCATCATAAATTAATTATGCAAAAGATCTCAATAGTAGAAACAAATTGCTAGTAAGATCATAAAGAGACATCCAAACAAGAGACACAAGAATTTACCTTGGGAAAATCCACATGGGGGAAAACCCAGAAACATTTTCCTTAGATAAACCATTATATTCAATAGAGATACATCTAATTATTTAAATCAAACATAAAGTCAAATTGTCTAGTAAAATAGACTTGGTCACACCTGATGAAACTGTCCTTAATAAGCCTGAGAAATTTCAATTTTCCTTGCCTCAAAAATCCATCCTTCTATGCCTCAGAAATCCATATTTGATTGACCTTGGATTCATCCTTTATTAGCCCAAAATTCTTCCTTAAAATATTCTTTTTATGATGAGGGGCCTATTTATACCGAATAGAAGTTCCCCAAACAATGTGACTATTTGGCTGAGTTGACATGGGTAAATTGGGGATGACATTACATTTTTAAGGCATAAATTAAATATTTAAAAATTCAAAATTCCTCTTCTTAAAGTTGACACAAAGAACATGTCTTACATATATTTGAAGGGTTATAATATCAATTATGAAGACCAATCATAGCTACAAAAATTCATCAAATAATAATAATAATAATAATAATAAATAAATACTTATCCAAGAAAATGAAAAAATTCTAAAAATAAGGCATATGAAAGGAAAAATCAAGATAAATAATGAATTAAAAATGACAAGTGGATCCTAGGGATAAGGTTCCTTACGAAGGATGCATTCTATATAAGAAAGGTGAAGAAGAAGAAAGACATATTTTGAGGCTTGGGGAAATGGGCTATGAAAATCTAGCATAACATTAGATTAATAGATATGGGGTGGCTAGTTGTAGATGGATATGTTGTAGTTAAAGCCTATGGTTTGATGAAGAGTCAACATTCACATGTTTTCCATGAGGAGGAATTTAGTGGAGAAATAGTCTAATGCATTACATTTGTAAGAGGATTTGCCAATTCGTAGGTAAGTTCCTCCAATCACTTAGAATTTGTAATTGGAGATAAATAGACCTTTTATTTTTATATTTTGTTATTAAAGTTCTATGTATATTATTTCCAACTCTTTACATTATGAACAAATAAATTTAATAATTACAAATATTCATAGGATAGTGCATCACAAAACTATTATTCAATATGATATTATCAATGACCAACAACTATTATGTATTAGCAATGTAACAAAAAAGACACATGGAATCAAAGGAAAACAATTATGCAGCAACTAACCTTGAAGAATTAGGAATAAAATTAATTTATTTTGGATGCATAAAATATCATAAATGGAAAGAATAAGAAAAGAAAAGAAGAAAATCATATTAGTTTGTTTCATTCTAGTAACTACCAAGTGGTGAAAAATTATTTACCAATTATGCTAAATGTTAGGGATTATATGAACGAATAGTCGCTACGCTCATATTCATATTCCTTGCTCTAATATTCAACTACAATATCAAAAACTTTCTAACTTGCAAATAGGAAACAACAAACTTTCATGAGAAAAATGGTAGTAACAAGAAACTAAATGTAAATACCCTCAGTAAGTAGGATTAACAATACTATTATCCTATTAAATACTTAGAATAAACATGATGAAATGAATCAATTATATAGTATTGGAGGAAGAAAATAATATACTTCTCTTGTCATTCAAATTTAACAAGAAATAGTGAAATGGAGTCGCTTGATCCTCATTTTCAACATGCTCAAAACTTTTGTCTTGATTCCTCCTGAAAGGGAACTATATATAACTTATCCTCCAAATATGTATCTCAAAACAAGGGTGAGGAAGAGAATGAGTCGCAATCCCCAATCACATGATAACATGATATAGGGTTTAAATGATAACAAGCATTTCTAGGGAGAAATGATATTTAAAATTTTGGAATGAGAAACGTCAATTACTTATATGAAAACATAAATTAGGTATAAGAGGGGGTTCCCTCTTTCTGCTCCACCATGTGGTGCTATTCATTCCATGGTAAGATAGTTGGGAGAGTTACACATGGGATATCACCAATAATCGACTTATTAAACCCATAAACTCCACCCAAAATTGGTTAGTTTGTGTGCATTTTATATATGTTTTAGTGAATTTGGATGTATATGCACGTTTACTAAGCCATATTATAATTTGTACATATGTTCTATGAAGAGTAGTATACAATTTGGTAAAGGAAGATCAAGGATGAAGGCCAACAATAACATCTTAGGCATGTGGGGTGCAAAATTTTCTATAATATATGCCCCAAAATATGTGATATAATAAGGAAACTTGATGGATGAAATACATTATAATATCCAAGAGGAAGTAGTAAAGTGGGCCTAGGAAGAGTTCAACAAGCATCATACGAATACGATAATTGTAAGAGAAACCAAGTACTCTCTTCCCTATACGAATAACCATGCTCAATTGTATAAAAGCATGAAATCCAAATCAAATACATTGTTGATTCATGAGATATAAGATTAGCGAACATGGACATGAAAAGTACACACATTAGATCAATGAGGCATATACAACAGTAGCAATCATGGTTATGAAAAAGATACACAATAGATTCATGTCAAATATATCATAACCATAAATACATATATAATAGAGCTGCATATCAATATAAATTAGGAGGATAAGTGGATTATTGAAGTGGAAAATTCATCCTCCTAATAGTATCAATTTCGTATCGCCGAGTTCTATTGTATTACATAACTTGGCTAACATAATAATAAGAGATAATCTAAAAAACGATTTTGTTGTAGCTTGACGTATCCCTAGCAAATGGATTTTTGCTTCTATTTGGATTTAATATTATTGTAGATAGGTCATGGTTAATGCTCCTTCAACATAGGTATTTCGATTATGAGAACATGTTTCTCCTATAAAGCTTCAATCTCTATCATATTTTTCTAGAAAAAATTCCTTATTTCTTTGGATCCTCGTAATATTCCCTAAATGAAAACAAAAGTTAAGAAGAGTAAAGAATAACATCTTTTCAACTTATACCAATAGCTCATAAAAGTAATATACGACGTTTTTCAATGAAACTAATTTGAGAAATGTTGTAATAAATTTGAGATGAATACCAATTATAAGTAAATTTATGAGGAATTGAGAATCAAGAATTCCACTATAAGAAATTAATGCTAAATCTATCACCAAATGAAATTCTATAACAACAAAGTGCATATACTCACGTTTAAATATTTCAGTGATAGACACATATAATGAAGAATGATCAACAAAAAATGAGAAATTGAAAACACAAACTTGAGCACACATGGTTAGCTTAAGCTTCAATGCCAATTTACAATGTATAAGATACCATGATGAAGCAAGGTCTCCTTCGACAATTGTTATGTAACTGCATTGACATTTAGTGATGATTTTGGGCTAATCTTTTAGTCCGTACATAAAAAATAATTAAATTTCTAAAGTTGAACATTGTTGTTTTAGAAAAAGCAAGACTGACGTAAGTCAGCCGCCAACGTCAAGGCTACATGGACTGAGGCCCTACGTCAGCCTCTGTGAGCCATACTGTGATGTACCGTGTTTAACTCCACATTTGTATGGCCACCACCACCTCTACCTCGTTCGTCAGCCATCTATTCTTCTCATGTTATTGCCAATGACATATTTTGTTGTATTCAAACCAAATGTAGTAGTTCTTGTACGGATTTGGTATCATCTCTTTAGCTAAAACACGGATTTGTACAGTCGAGTAAATTCATTTGTACGGAGATCTTCAAAATCACACCTTAACAAAGACCGCTAGTTCCCCCTGTACTTTGATGTCCTCCACTAATCGATGTCCTTAAGGCACTGGCCAAAGAAATATTGTTGTCACACTCGCCATTTACGCAGTTCTGCGGCGAAGGGTTATTGTGGCTATAATTAGGGTCAATTTATTTCTCCATTAGTCGACGTCCTTGATGCACTCGGTAAAGAAATAGTCTTGTCACACCACGTAACAATCTTGTGACAAGCACTCCAAATTTTTATATTTGTCCAAGATACAATAACATATGTGTTTTCACCATTTATGTGGACGAAGGATTAAAATACCATTTGATATAGTAAAATATGTGCATAAGGGTTTTCTGAATTGTTGTAAAATTACAGTATTGATAAACCCAAAACTTATTGAAATAGAAAAAAAAATGAAATATTATGAGAAATATCAATAAGGAGTGTATTATTTGAAATACAACTTATCGATGGTTTCTATTTCTAATTCTAGTTTAGTTGTGATGGATAACACCGCCTGAAAATCATTGGAAATGGATTAGATAATGAAAAGTATTGATATATGAATAGATTGAACCACCGACAAATTAGTGGAGTTGGCATTAAAATTTAAAAAAAATTATCGACGAAGATTTGTAAACAAATGCGACGTACATGGAGGGAGGTTTGCATTCAATGTGAAATCAAGCCTAGATAGATGTGATATTGGTCGCGAGATTATTATTGTTATTGTTTTTCATTTCCCTGGTCACGGGATTATTATTGTTATCGTTTTTAATAGCCGTCTTGTTTTCATTAGCTTTTTCCCAAAAAAAGAACGGCTTTGAATCAAGGAGAACTCATCCAATCTAGATTTGGCATCCATTGTTATCTTATGGGCTTGACATAAGGTACTTTGCCTATATTTTTTTAATATTTCAAGCTTTTCAGATGCCGAATTATTAATAAAAGTGTTATGATTTTTGGAATCTTGATTTTGATTTTTTTTAATGAGTGTTATTATTAAATTCCATAATCACTGATGCAGCATCCAGCTCTGAGGAGACAGAATGAGTTTGACAGTCTCAGAGAAAACCATAACACACAGTCACTTACTGGACAGGTGTCAAAAACCTTGTCGGTTATTTTATTTCATTTACTTGGTTTATTTTGTTTTTAGAATGTTGGTAGGATTCGGTTAATTAAACTCATGCACTGATTCTGTTTTGTTTAGGAACTAGGAACAGAAGCATAAATATTAGTTAATTAAGTTTCTTTAAAAACATTTTATTAGTTATGGACAGTTAGATAAAACAGTTGCCCAATCTGTTGGGACAGTTCCACTCAGAAATAACAGTTATGTTTCTAGAGTTTAAAGGTAGCAAGAGTATGATTGTAACAGATTCTCTCTCGCAGACGAGAAAAAAAAGAAATTACAGTCATTTCCAAATAGACATTATTATTTTTATTTCCTTTCTAATCATCACTGTAATAATTGATTTTACGCATTATAGTTCGTGTACGAGCAAATTTATATTGAAATATAAGACAGGCAAAGCCTACAGGTGGAGCAGACGAGATAGTCAAAACACTTTCAACAAAGAATATGACTAGTTGCGCACACCGGCCAACACATAAGACCGAGACATAAGAGAAGCGGACGCTGACAGTTAAGTCACTTTCAGACACGAAAAATTGTGCATACGAACAGAGAATCACAGATTGTGCATACGAACAGAGAATCACAAGTACTTTGTAAAACCCTCCAAATACTTAAGAATAGGGTAAAGTGCTGTAGCAGAACTAGCATAATATTACATCATTTCCTAAGACTGTAAAGAAATAGTTATATATTGTCCAGAGCATTCCTTAACCAGCATATGATTATAAACCCGAATTTAAGAAACAAAACCCAGAACCCCAAAATCGATCACAAACATGCTAATGATACGCACAGACGGAAGTTGAAGAAGTACAACAGCAGTCAAAGGAATCTGAATCGAAAGAACGCAAACAAGTTTCCATTAATCAAATAATAGTGCACAGTATGAGGGTTTCGAATTAAGGAACACCCATCTCACTAAATAGCAGAACAGAAATACACCAGGCTAGGGTTCCACATAA